>JAOUQZ010060358.1:0-20401 GCA_028564935.1 Neosilurus hyrtlii
GATTAGATTATTGTAATGCGTTACTCTCTGGATGTTCTAATAGGTGCATAAACAAGCTCCATTTAGTCCAGAATGCATCAGCAAGAGTTCTTATTAGAACCAGAAGACGTGAGCATTTCACCCCCATCTTATCTCCACTGCACTGGCTCCCAATTAAGTTTCGAATCGAATCGAATATAAACTGCTACTTTTAACCTATAAAGTACTTAATGGTCTTGCACCGCATTATCTTAGCGAACTTCTTGTTGTTTATGGCCCACTTAGATCAAAAGGTGCAGGCTGCTTAGTGATACCTCGAATACTGCTCACCCAGGTCTGTTGACAGTGGAATGGCTGATTGCTCAACGTTACAGGGGGCCCTCATGTCTGCCTTCCTTCTGGTTTTTCTCTTTTTAGTTATGTTGCCATAGTTAGTCATGCCGGAGTCCCTGCTTGCACCCAGCACTAATAAACTCTTCTACCTGAATGCTAAATACAGACAAGCTCCACCTGCTGGTGTGGAAAGTTATTTCATCTCACGCAGGTACGGAGTGTACAGTATGCACTAGTTGCACTAATCTTTGTGATTTGTCCAAATGTAATTTTTTTAGCCATGACGGGCAACGTAAGGTGCTGCAGCAGAGTGACTGCCGCTAGTTCTTTTCAACACTCTTTTTTCCCGATTTTGTTCTAAAAAACGCTTTATCCATTATTTGGGTCATGGGGAAGCTAAAGCCCATTCAAGCTGACTCTGGATGAAGGCTGGGTATACCCTGAAGAGCGTGCCAGACCATCGCAAGACACACAGACACTCAACCCTTCACAATCATATTCACACCAAGGGGCAATCGAGAATCTCTAATTAAGACTCTGGGAGAAAAACCCATGCAAGTACAGGGATAACATAGGGCTTGAACCAAGGATCTTCTTGCTGTGAGCCGAGAGTGCCAACTACACTGCCACCATGCCGTTCTCATGTTAGAGTGAATTTTTCCTGAAAGATCACATGACCAAATACACATATATCCTCAGTCACATTAAGCTTATTTAATGGTCACACTAACAACACTTGAATCTGTTATATGACACATGATCTCCTTCACACTTTTTTCTCCTTCATCATTACTATTATTAATATTATTATTATTATTATTAAGTTATGATCATGGGCCTTTTATGTAAACAATCCAACGAACCTCATGCTGTTCTCCAGCGTCTGTACCAGAAACACGATGTTCACAAAACTCATTTTAATTGCAAATCAGCTTCCCGAGATCGAAAGCACTAAAATGAGTTTTACAGCCGTTCTCTCTGCTTAGTAAATAAACATGAAGGGTTGAAATAAATAAGACAATAATTCAGAGGATCTGAGCACTGCAGCAAAATAGAAAACCAAACCTCCATTTAAACTTAAAATATACTGAAACGTCCCTATAGGAGTAAAGTAATCATGTACACTTAAGTATCGTTTAAATAAAGGAAAGCAGCTTTAACACTATATGTATGGTATTACATCGGCAACAATTAATATTCTCCGTGAAATCTTTATTTAATTACGTTTATCATTTCCTACTTATGCTTAAATTCCTCATCTGATGTTTAAATGTACAATTGTGAGCCATCATAGCAAAGTGGGTATTAAGTCGGAGTTTATGAAATACTTTGTCAAACCAAAGTTGCATGCTTAAAAGGCTGAAAATACCAGGCAGACTTTGGTTAGTAATTGAAAAACGGTGTTCGAAATTGTGGTATCATTTTAAAGTTTATGATATCAGCAGCAAAATAGTACTATTAACTCAAAATTATTAATTTCCAACTTAATACCCAGTTTGCTAAGATGAATGACAATTCTCTCATTAATGGTTTTCCTAGATTGTTTTACCTGCAAATAATTCAACTCAATTCAATTCATCTTTTTACAAGTGACAATGTCGCAAAGCAGCTTTACATAGTAAAAGCAAGTCTGGACGAATTAAGTTTGTACAAAAAGAGCTTTCTGAATAAAGTTCGCATTAGTAAGTTCACAGTCCTTGATTGAAATCGAATATGATGATTTTTTTACCTGAAGCAGATGGTGTTTTCGGGCCGACTTCGACCCCCTGCTTCTCTCCGTCTCTGCTTCTACGTTGCCTCCTTACACCTGTTCAGTTTCCGAACACTTCACCAACCTTTAGACGTTGTGCTCTTGCATTAATCTCACTGTCACCCTGACTGTCGCCCTCGGCTGGAAAAAAATCCCTGAGAAACTTCCCTGTGCTGACGGGCGTCTCGGATTACTCTTATTTAACTAGTTTAAAAGCGCGCCATTATATACGCCAGTGTGGCAGGACCTGTTCTCCTTGTTTGTAGATGTGGGATTAGCAACGGGAGGCCAATTCTGAATGCATTATACATGTGAAACATGGCTTTTGTTTGTATTCAGGATTTTTTTCCAATGCTTTGTAATTCTGAGCCTAAAGTGACCGCTATTTTGAAAAAGCTGTTTTATAAATGTATTACGTAACACAAACAATAGTATTATAAAGGCTTCCGTGCCTTCTTGTAAAGACAAAGGTGTTGTTCTGCAGTGCTTGTGCACACCGTAGTCTGCGTTCATTAACAGGATCAAATGGCACGATGTTGCTGGAAAACGTTTAATTCTCAACAGCAATTTAAACACAAATGTCCTGTTCTCTAGTTTTTGTGCTAGACCAAGTACTAGTGGGGTGGATCGGTGGCATCGTGGTTAGTAAGTTCGCATCACAGCAAGAAGGCTCTGGGTTCGAGCCCTGTGTCTGGCAAGGGCATCTCTGTGTGGACTTAGCACGATCCCCCTGTGCTTGCATGGGTTTGGTCTGGGTGCTTCAGTTTCCTCCCACAGTCCAAAGACATGCACATCAGGCTAAGTGGGTATTCCAAATTGTCCCTAGGAGTAAATGTTAGTGTGAATAGTGATGTGTGTGTATGTATGTGGTTGCCTTGTGATGACCAGGCGAGCCGTACAGGTTGTACCCTGTACATGGATGTACCAACAGAACCAAATAGTACCCTAGGAAAGAATCTAGGACCAGTGCTGGTTTCTGGACAAAGCATCACTCACATTGAAGTTTCGACCTTAAAGGCATGTGATCAAGGGCTGGAATCTGATTGGCTCTCCACACTGTACACTGGTACAAGAGCTGCAGCACAATCAGCTTTTTTATGATTTCAAGATGTAATCACCGGACTGAAACAAGAACAACTCGATGCTGACGACACTGACTGGGATGCATCCGCCGCCAACAAGTCTGGTCTTTCTTCTTAATAATTTGTCTTCAACTGAAAGGAATCTACTGAAGAAAAACTATTTCAGATTTTAGACTAGTTGACCTTGCTGTGACCCTGACTCTTCTTCAATCGATTCAAAATTTAATCTGTTCATCTGCTGGTAAAAGTCAGAGCTTCACAAGAATTCTACAAACGTTCAGTCAATCGTACTGGAGATATCACACAGATGAGAATCTCGCGGCGAAGCACAGACTATTCAAAAACATAAAAAGTCCATGGCATCCGAATACAGTTTAAAATTGATGTGGCAGATAAACTTGGTTGGTCATTTGCTGTATGACAGCAGTTAAATGGGCTCTTTTGGTAAGATTAGTTAGTTCTTCGCTATGTTTATGCATGTAAAGTGACAGACTCTATTGTGAAAGCCTACAACACATTTAAAAGTTCACTTTAGGGTAGTGGTGGCTCAGGGGTTGATGGTATGGTTTACTGATCCAAATCTGCACTGTTGTGCACTTGAGCAAGGCCTTAAACCCTAATCTGCTTGTATAAATCAGATAAAAATTGTAAGTTGCTTTGGATAAGGGTATCTGCAAAATTTTAAACCAATGCAATTTTTTTCAAAGTGGTACAGTGGATCAGAGTGTTGGGTGACCAAGAAAGTTGACAAGAAACAGAGAGAAGCATTTTTGATAAGATTCGTTTGTTAAGAAATCCTTGGACTTAAAAGAAGAGCAACGAATGTGCTCATTAGAGAACGATCTGGTAATGCGAAGTGTAAATGGAAGAGGACAGCCAAAGACTCGCTACAGTGACAACATCCAGGAAACTGGTGGTGGAAGAGGTTTTATGCAGTACAAGCCGGCACAAGACAGGAGTTTATGGAGAGCCATGGCAGCTCATAACTGAACCCACCGTCTGATGATGATGATGATGAGGAGAATTGAGGAGAATCAGGTACCACAAGGCATATTCAGAAGATGTCCAATTTCCATCAGAAAATATAGGACACTACCATGGATGCACAATATTTATATATAGCAATGTGAGTGATGATAGAAAACCCTTACTATGACATCATTAGTTTAGCCATGATTATTTTGAGCCATGAAACCATTGTGTTACTCTGGATCGGAACACTAATGAGTGGCGTCTTAAAACATTTAATTACTGCCCCAATAATACATAAATAAAAAATTTAAAAAACAAATATATTTATAAAATTATAGCAGTACTGAGGATACATGTTCTTTAAGGTCAACTTGGCCACTTTTATTTGTATCACCAATACCATACAATGTCTGCCTCACAGCAAGAAGGTCCTGGGTCCTACACTTAGAGAGGGTATTTCTGTGTGGAGTTTGCATGTTCTTCCCGTGCTTGCATGGGTTTCCACTGGGTGCTCTGGTTTCCTCCCACAGTCCAAAAACATGCACAGTAGGCTGATTGGCTGTTCCAAATTACCCCAGTAGTGAGTGTGAATGATTATATGCGAGTTAGTCCTGGAATGGACTGGTGAGCTGTTCAGGGTATACCCCGTTTTTCACCCAGTCGGCTGACAAAGACGCCATTCTCCCCACGACGCTAAGTGTTAAGTGATTAAGCGGTTCAGATGAATGAATGAATGAACGAATGAATACCAAAGACCCAGGCAAATTCTTAGAAAATAAATAACTAGAAACAGTTTTTATTTCCCTCTGTCGGTGTGAGAAAGTGAGGCTCATAGTGCCAAGGAGAGTCATTCACAGCTTCTGGAACACCTTCAGTCCCCTGCATTATCAGATTGGACTGAATACGCAGAAGGCATTAGAACTGGCTGAAGCCCAGTCCTTAGAAACACTTTTAGAAGGGACCTGTTTATAGAAACAGGCTGAGAGTCAGTCCGTTTAACTACTTAGAGTAACTGCTGTGTGTATACTGTGTTAATTTGGTGCATTAATTAGTGAAGTAATCCCCAACAGATTTACAACTCCTGCTGTGTAAAGCTTTCTTGCATCAACCAGAATGGAAGAAAGGGTGTTTAAAGCCCAATTTTGCAACTTGTCAACCACATGAATCAACTAAAACTCTGTAATAACAAAAAAGCTAAGGAGTCCAGTCTTGACACACTTCCAACTTCCATACAGTTAAGCTCCATCTTCAACTTATCTACTTGGTTCAGTTTTATTTCAAAACTGAAAGAGATTTCTTGGGCAGGACGGTGGTGTAGTGCAGTGGTTAGCATGCCCACCTCACAGCAAGAAGGTCCTGGGTCCAATTCCTGGACACGGATGTTTCTGTGTTGAGTTTGCATGTTCTCCCTGTGCTTGCGTGGGTTTCCTCCAGGTACTTCAGTTTTCTCCAATAGTCCAATGACATGCCCAAGTGGCTTTTTCAAAACCTCTAGGTGTGAGTGTGAATGGTTAGGAGTGTATTGGTCCTGTGTTGGTCTGGCGAGCTGTTCAGGGCGTACCCCACCTTCGTACAGTGTTGGCTGAGCACCGTAGTAGGATTAAGCTGTTTGGCAAATGAGTGAGAAGAGATTTCTCTGTTTACTTTAGCTGTGTCATTCTTAATGACCTGTCTTCATTGCAGGATAAATCTTAAACCAATTTACCTGAATAATCAGAACATGAAAAAGACCTGAGGGTGTGGATGAAGAGGAACAACAAAGAGGCGAAAAAACACTGCATGGTTGAGGTGGGCCAGACGAGTCTGAACCTGCCCCATCTTACGTTCCTGACCAAAGAAAAACAACTCCCCGAGCCAGACTCGTGTCGTCAATGCAATACTGCAATAGAGCCGTACTGACATTTAGAAATGCAATACTCTGGAGAAAACTACTGGAGAAAAAAATACCAACAGTTCCTCAGAAATAATGTAGACCTGGAGGATTGAAATGAAAGACTTGGAGATAAGAGATAACTGGTCCAATCTTGAAGCTGTGACAGAGATTTATGATATAATGTCAAGACAAGTATGAGGAAATGGGAGATATATCTCTCTTGCTCAAAATCATGTACGAAAAAAAAAAAACAAGACCTGAATTCAATTTTTCAGGAAAATATTTCCCAAGCACATATATACAGTATAATCCCTAAAACAGTTATTCTAGGTAGGTAATCTAGGTAATGTCTGGTAAAGTGAACTAAAGGTTTACTTGACACATTATGTTAGAGCAGTGACAACCCGGTGACAGTGGGGCTTGAAACCTTGACCGTCGGATCAGTAATCCAGCACCCTACCACCAAGCCACCACTACCCCTACTACAAATTCTAGTGCATCAAAACTAAACTAGTATTGTTTTCTCCAAGTATATACATATAAATGCTAGCATGTTTCCAAATATACACAAATTCTAGTATATAAACTAGTATACCCTCTACTATAAATACCAGGAACCTAAAAGGAATTAAAAGTTAGGAAAAAGACCTGGCAACCTACCCTGTAAAAAAATCTGCCAAAGAGGAGTAATTAATACTAAACTTGCCAAATAGTAAACTAGCATAATTTATCAAAATTTACAGGAAAAACACCCTTTTGCATCAAAAGAACACAAGCACATTTCTCTAAAAATATACTTACAAATACTACACACTACAATAACGTATAAAAAGATGAAAATTATATTGCAACGACAGAGCACGCAATTTGATTGGTCGAGGAGCAGGCAATAAATCGTCTATGGACTAGTTTCAATGCAATCCGCAAGTTAGCTGTTAGCTAGCTGCACTGTTCACTTTGATCTTTAGCACCTCCCAAAAAAGGACTTTATTCAAATTTTGAATGAGTTTCAAAAGATGCCACAGTGGAGTGAATGTGGCCGTTATCTCACTTTAAAAATGTAAAAATAAACAATAAATATGGTTTTGGCGGCTTCGCTTATTTTCCCAGGTATTATATACTATAACACTTATTTACCTCAGGCATGGTGGGTATTGACTCTGTGACATCTGGTCCCTATTCAGCGACATCCACCTTGCCTTTGGTACATAACTGCTAATTAACCTGAAATAGTAAACCAATCAGACTGCACCATTTCCATGTAGTATATAATAATAGTATTATTGATTGCAACTAAAATACCATCACATCTATAAATGCTATTTGTTATTTAAAGATCAGATACTGGGGAAGTGGTGGCCTGGTGTTATGGTACTGGCTTACTGAGCCGAAGGTCGGGGGATCAAGCCCCACTATCAGCGGGTTGTCACTGCTGTCCCCCCAGTGCAGTTAACTGGGTTATCAAATGCTGGCCATATCTCTCACTGTCTGTGGTAAGAGGCATGAAAAAGAACCATTGCTGTTGTTCATAAAGAGTAGGCCATTGGGTTGCCGTCAGTGTGTTTCTGCCTTGCGATGGCAGGGTACAGGCGACCCTAATTAGGATTAAGTGGTTCAGAAAATGAATGAATGAATGAGATCAGATTTTGTAAGTTAACTACCTTTAACTACCTAATTTACCTTTAATGGGGGTAGCAATAACTTAATAGTTAGAGAAGTGGCTTTGGGACTGAAAGGTCGCTGGTTCGATTCCCCAGTCAGCAGAAAATGTGTGGTGGCAGGGAAGTGAGCTGCACCTTCCCTTCATCCACCTTCTTGGCTGAAGTGCCCTTGAGCAAGGTACCGAACCCCCAACTGCTCTCCAGGTGCACCAATGTGTGTGGCAGCCCACTGCCCCAAGTGTGTGTGTATGTGCTCACTTTGGATGGGTTAAATGCAGAGGCAATAATTTCCCTTGTAGGATTAATACAGTATATCAAAAAAAAAAAAACAACCACTTTTCTGTAAGTAAATAATTCATTCATTCATTGATTTTCTAACCCGCTTAAACCTAATTATGGTCACAGGGAGGCTGCCACCTCTTTCAGCCGACTCTGGACGAAGACAGGATACACCTAGAAATAACTTGCCAGGCCATCGCAGGGCTAACACACACACACAAACCCACTCACACCCATACTTAGGGGCAATTTGGAACAGTCAATTAGCCTACTGTGCATGTTTTTGGACTGTAGGAGGAAACCAGAGTTCCCGGCAGAGGCCCATACAAACACGGGGAGAACATGCAAACTCCAGACAGAAACGCGCAAGCCTGGGAAGTGAACCCAGGACCTTCTTGCTGTGAGGCGGACGTGCAAACAACTGCACCATCATGCTGTCTACGTAAATAATTACTGAACTAAAGTGGCTACTTCATACAGCCCAAAGTGTATTTAGTGTTCAAATATTAATAATATTACCTCGCTGTTATTGCACTTACGATAAATAAATAAATAAAAAAAACATCTACTTCCCAAAATGCCAGTTTAGTGATATTGTCCTACATTCACGTCTCAAAAACAAAGTATCAGTCAGTCAATTTGTCAGTCAGTGAGAGACATTGATGTGTCTTAGTCAGCAGCGCATTAGAGATGGTGAGTCATACAGCTGAGTTGTCCACTGAAAAGCAGCCGTTTATCAGGATATAAAAAGCAGCTCTTAAGTGCTGAAGTTTGACTCTTAACCCCAGGATGTGCTC
This sequence comes from Neosilurus hyrtlii, assembly GCA_028564935.1. Classification (NCBI taxonomy): domain Eukaryota; kingdom Metazoa; phylum Chordata; class Actinopteri; order Siluriformes; family Plotosidae; genus Neosilurus; species Neosilurus hyrtlii. Next base: position 8,727 of record JAOUQZ010060358.1, read on the forward strand.
TACAAATCTGCTCTGAGAAAGAAATCTCGGAGACATCAGCTTAATAATATAGGCTTTGTCTGAAGTTGTAAACACCCTCGGTGCAGAATTACAGCCTGTTCGACCACAAAGAAGATTACGTGACACAAGAACGAGTTCGGAGAAAGGTATCAAAGTCATATTTGCAACCAAGACCTGCACGCTGAAAACAAAAACAACAGTCAAGATTAATTAAATGTCACCCGACTCCACATTTGAATAGCATATGGTTAAAATACAATTGGGTTTGTTTTACCTTTTCAATGAACAATAGAATGAAGTAAACAGCCTCAACGGCAGGTCTCCCCCCAAACAATGGCGTCATCTTATTTTAGGATTATGTGTATTTTTAGTTGGCTGAGATTCTGAGAAAAGAGCAGCTTAGCTTTGCATCCACTCAAGATGCATGTTGAAGACTAGACCGCACAGTGAACAATAGCTTGCTCAAAATCTTGTCATTTTAGAAACAGAATGCTCAAGTGCAAGTGCAGAATTATTAAACGTTTTGGTCAAAACGCCAGGCTTATCATACAATCTTTAAATCCAATGTCAGATTTTTACTCAACAGACCAGATTACCAGTGTGCGCCATTGTGTGTTTGAGATGTCCTAAGAGAATCTGTCTAATCCTAATCTAACATGAGACCTTCACCTCAGATGTTACACAAGGCTCTGCACAATCTGGGATGACCAAATTCCTATATACACGCATACTATATATAGCTATACATTTGCCGGCACATCTTCATCACACTCTTGAACATCCCGTTCCAGATTTATTCCTTCTTTACTGTTATAATGAGCTGCACTCTTCTCGGAAGGCTTTCCACCAGATTTCAAGGCGTGGCTCTGGGGATTTGTGTCCGTTCAGCTGAAAGAGCATGACTGAGATCAGGCGCTGATGTTAGGAGGTGTGGGGAGGTTGGGTCCTAAAGGTGTTCAGTGAGGTTGAGGTCAGGGCTTCTTGCAGGACATCTGTGTTCTTCTACTGTTTATCAAACTTAACACACCATGTTATGAAGTGTGCACAGGAGCATTTTCATGCTGGAACAAAGTTTGGGCCTCTTAGTTCCAGAGAAAGGGAATAATAAATTATAGCATTTTGGACAAAGTCACTTTATACAATTGTGAACTTTCAGCTTCGTGGCAACCACATAGGAGTGTAATGGTCAGGTGTCCACATACTATCGACAGATGCTATTTACATTATCATAATCATAGCCTCCGTCTAGGGGCAGCATAGTGGTGTATCATGTCCTCCTAACAACAAGAAGGTCCTGGGCTCAACAAGTTTGCATGTTCTCCCTATGCTTCTGTGGGTTTCCTCCAACCTCCCAGCAACCCCACAAGGATTAAACGGTTCGGCAAATAGATGGATGGATGGATGGATGGTTGGATGGATGAAAGATCCTCATCAGATTCAACGATGGGGAACCCATCTTTGATGTTGTTTTGATTAATGTCGTACAAGCACGTCTCAAGAATTCGAAGTTGGCCACACAGACACTGATGTTCAAGATCAGGAAGAGTGATCTTTGGTGGAACAATTCTAGGCACTGGATAGAGTTGACGAAAGATGGTCAAGTTTCTGATCTATATGGAGCGACAGAAGGACTATCGTTATATATACTGTATGTTTGTTAGACAGCGTGAGCTATTACGTATCGTATTTAACTGGTTGTTTGATTAACGTGCCGTGTATCATTGACAGATTAGCTACAAACACTTATCAGGCACATTGAAACGGTCTGTTCCTTCCTCCCAAGCCATTAAGTTCTTCATCTATATACTTATACACCTTTAAGGAGGAGTCATAGATTAAACCATGGTTATATACTTGATTTTATGAAGTTTTCTTCCATTTCTAACAGTTGAGAGTGGGGAATTGAAACAACATCAGACCAAGTTTAGATTTGTCGCTCTGCCATAAAAAGCTCAATTAGTTGACATTTAATTGTGACTTTGTATAATTTTATTTTTTACTTATTGTTATTTATTATTAATGGTGTTGTAATTTCTAAATATTGCTATCGGCACCAGTGCCTGAATCAGATTTTAGACATCTTCTGATTCACTGATTTCCTGCCAAGGGCTGCATGTTGTGTTGACTGACACAATGAAGAGACCGTAAGAGCTTGCACGTAAAAACAGGATGCAACTTGTCACCAATCATGCCTCTGATACCAGACATAATTTGACAACAGTGGATCCCAGAAAGTCAGTCTGTGACTAAGAGGATCAGTATCGGATCAGCGTTGCATATCAGCCGATACTTGGAGCTCCGAGGTACTATAGTACATTCAGGAATACATGTTTACTGGCACTGGTCATGTATCTTAGCGGTGGCCTTGACCCAAAACTATTCATCACACCAGGACACAAAGTGATGAAGCACAAGCCAGTGAGTAGAGCAGGAATGATGTCATTGGCGCTGTATTAAAGCCCTGGGAACTAAACTAAACATAGGTGATACTGCTTCATGCTGACACTCCTGCGTATGTAGTACCTCACACTGAGTTTACTCATCACTGGATTGCATGCTTCACTCAGGAAATGTACACTCCGTCATGGTGTTGTAAGTAAGAAACCATCAATTAAGATACCAAGGATATTAGCTAGGGATTTAAACACACCCTTTTCGACTTTCCTCACATCCCACACATGTGTATCCACAGTCTAATTGATGTGACTTCCTTTAAACCAGTCTTGAGTTGCCAGTTTGGCTATTTGAGGGCAGCCGTAGCCTAATAGTAAGCGAAGCGACTTTGGGACAGAAAGGTCGCTGGTTCGATTCCCGAACCACCAGGAAAAATGGGTGGCGATGGGGCAGTGAGCTGCACCTTCACTTCCTCCACCTTCATGGCTGAAGTGCCCAACATTTTAACCATTTTAAGTACGTCATCGAGGTACTCTAATAATATCAGTACAAGCCCTGCATGTTGACATACTTCAGTACGCAGGTGCGGAATTTTATTTCGGCCTTAAGTTTGTTACGGTGGGGTCCCACTGCAAAGTAAAGAATTTAGTGCCTATATTCACCCTTTTAGCATCGTCTAATCATCGAATTAACACTGCACAGCTGGCGGCTTGCTCTAATCAGGCCTACAGCTGTGGATTGCGTGCTGTAGTGATCCATCAGATGCAGTATTTACCGTTAGAAATAGTGCTCTGTTTCTTCAGCCATGGCCAAAAAACATATGCTTTCCTATACAACAGTCGATAAAAGTAAGTACAGTACAGCATAGAGTCGGGTACTTTATAAAAGATGCTGATTCCACTTGAAACCACTCAATGATCTGCATGACTGACACCCTTAAAGGGAAAGAAATCTGAGATACACTCTAGATAGAGCCTAGGAGATATTTTCACCAGGTCGACCTGGGCATGGATCCGTGGTGGTCTTACCTTCACTGTTGAACTTTTTACCGTTGACAGAAGAATATTCAAATTGTCGGCTATTTCTTGCTGGCTGATGCCACCCTCTGACTTATCCGTAATTCCACCTCTCTGAAAATCTGACAATTGAATGACTTAATAAGACTTAATAAGACCACCACGGATCCACGACCAGGCCGACCTGGACCATCAGAAAGTGGATAAAAGCAGTGGATAAAAATCCCCCTTCCAAGGCTGCAGACATTGCAGAAGACATCCAACCAGCTGAAAAACTGTGACGCGCTATCCTCATTTGGAGTGTCTATTTACGTAAGTCTCTTGAGCTTCCTGATGACTCGAACGCCCCTGCAACTAACCATCCTGCTGTTATTACACCCAACTGTCCTGGTTTATAGCTCCAATTTACCTCAGGGTGACAATGATAAAGTGTTAAGAAAGAGACCAAAAGGTCCCTTCAGGGTCTATCAAGCTTCACATGCCACAGTCATTTATTTTGGTACAACATAGGCAGAAGCTTTTCATCCAAAATCCGAGGTCAGAACATGTACGTCTCGCCTCATGTCACTGATTATGATTACAGATAACGTCAAGTTATGCGTACTGCCATTCCGTCCTCCTCCACATTCACACTCTCATGATTTGTTTTTTTTAAAAAAAGAACCAGGATGCAAGTTTTATAAACTTCTCTCTTGAATTTAAAAGAGCCCTATTACAATCAGATGAAGACCATCAAGGCCACACTGCATTCTAAACGTTTCGATAAAAACGCAGCGGGGGCCGTGTTTAAAAAAAAAAATGTGTGCAGATTTCAAGTTCACACTATCCTTACTACATCCATGTCAGGTTCTCACTGTGTCCAACACGTTCCAACTAATTTCATACATACACCACATCCAATGCGTTCTTACAACATTCTTACTGCAACCAATCACCACACACTTACCTCGATCTCAATGCGCCGGTCGGGTCCTTATAAATAATGCGCCACCTGCTACACTTTCCTCTAGGACTTTTCTCTAGTGTCCACATCTACATTCACCATGCTATTACCACGCCTATCTCAGCCGGAACGGCTCGCCAGACCATCGCAGGGCCAACACACACACAACCATTCACAATCACACCTAGGGACAATTTGGAACAGCCAGTTAGCCTAATGTGCATGTCTTTGGACTGTGGGAGGAAACCAGAGTACCCGAATGAAACCCACGCAAGCACATGGAGAACATGCAGACTACACACAGAAACACCCGAGCCTCGAGACTCAAACCCAGGACCTTCTTACTGGGAAGTGGACGTGCTAACCTCTACGCCATCGTGCCGCCCTATGGTAGTGTGAACCATATGAATGGTTGTGTGCGTGTTGGCTCTGCGATGGTCTGGCGAAGTGTTCAGGGTGTACTTTGCCTTTGCCCAATGTCGGCTGAGATAGGCTCCAGCCTCCCCTTGACCCTAGTAGGAGTAACCTAGTAGAAAATTAGTCAAAATTATCCCAACTGTGAGTAACAAAGTATACGGAGCTTGGAGAGTAATCACATGACTTATCTCATTAACCATCTCTTAGCAATTTCATTCCTTTTTAATTTACTCTTTCTTCCCCCTTAGAGATCTTACACAGCGCCAAGGCACAGGACATTTGAAGTAGCTCCCCCTAGCTGTCAATAACGCACCGCACCCAGAGACGCCAAAGGTCATGAAGTGGCCCCTGGTCTCCAAGGTTACTGCACGGCAGGAGGAAAGCACTTCAACACTTCGGCAGTCCCTTTTGTCCTGCAATTCAGGGCGTTGAAAGCAGTGACGCAAACAGCACAGATCTCCCCCAAACAGCATCCATTGACAAGCAAATAAACTTCGGTACACGAGTGAAGTGTGAGGGTGAGGACTGGTGGGGGTAAATACTTCACGACCACCAGCGTGTAGAACAAAAAGCACCAGCGGCACCTTTGATGGAGCGTTGTAGCAACAAATGAAAGGATTTGTAATGTGATTTACTCAGCGATACTCATTCAGCGATTAAAACCACTTCAGCTTCTTTACAGTGAAAAGAAATCGAAAGCAGCATGACGTATCATGATGAGAATATCAAGATCCTATTAATTTCATCAGCATGTCGCACTAGCACCTTCATCATCATAGCAAATTTCTTTTAGAAATAAAATCCAGTTATTCAATTATTATTTTATTTACTCACTCACTCATGTGCCAAACCGCTTACCCCTACTAGGGTTGCAGGGAGACTGGAGCCTAACTCAGCCGACTCTGGGTAAGGGTAAGGTACACCCTGAACAGTTTGCCAGACCATTGAAGGGCTAACACTTACACATAAGTATTCACACTCACCCTCACACCTAGGGGCAATTTGGAACAGTCAGTTAGCCTAATGTGTATGTTTTTGGATTGTAGGAGGAAACCCGAGTACCCAGAGGAAACCCGCGCCAAGCACAGGGAGAGCATGCAAACTCCGCACAGAAACGCCCTCGCCACTCCTGGGACTTAAATTATTTTATTTAATGTGTGAATTATTTATGGATTGAAGCCAGAACAGCTTTTTATTGATGAACTTTAGGTTTTCGATCAGAACATAAACACCTTCCACATAAATGACCCCAACTGTAAGAAATTAAATAGGAGAACTGATGAAGTCCATGATTACAGATTAGTGTTTAGAAACGTATTACATCGAAAATATTTTCTGGAGATGGAGGGTGAACACTTTTCTCTTGTTCCATGGGAGCCCTAAAAAAGTATGCATTTTTTCTTCACTTGTCTGCTTTAATATTTCATGCAACCTCCAACTAGCTGATAATAGGTTGGTGGTCCCTGCCATTCCGTTACGTAGCCAAGAAGGTGTCAGTTGAGGGTGAGGAGTTTTTTTGAGGAAACTATCCGGGTACTCGTTGGCATACTTCTTATTGTGAAAGCACTCAGAGTAACAAGTACATGAACTGGGGAACACCAAATGCAACATAAAAATGATACTGGGTAAAGCATCACAAACTTTTCATTGTGTAAAGTTCATATTCTTAATCGCTGCTGATGAGATGTTACAGTTGCGACTGAAGAATATCTGTCCAAATCGGGGGGGTTGGGGGTGTCAAGGGCACGAGGAATGTGTAGCATGCTGGAATTAAAGCACTGCATACTGGTTAGAAATTGTATCCAAATTTCTTCAGCACTGTGGAACAGCATTAACCTCCTGAGACTCCATTGTCTTCATACGATGACATCATATTTTCTTCTACATTGTGTATATATCCTTGTAAGATCTTCATATGAGGGTCCTGTTTAAAGATGTTGATCAAGTTAGGTAGTTATCAAAAGGTTTGGAACAAAAGTGGTGAGGAGAAATGACTAGACACACAGCATTAAAGTTGGGGGGTTAGGTGGTTACTTAGGAGGTTGTAGCCCGTGATATTACAATCTTGTGGAAGCAAGGGTCTGCAGTTTTCTGAGTCAGCGGCCGTGGTTGCACTCTGTCCGCTGCACCTTCTTGACATTAATTACATCGCCGCTCTGGCTGAAATCTCAGATGGCCAACATGAGGGGTGTTTCCTGATACATGAATAGCGAATAGTCCGATACGAAAAAAGATTTTAAGAGATACCCGGATCTGATGTGTGATTTAGGTCAGCGTGGCACTAAAAACCTTTTACTACTCTATTATTTATACTATAGTTAAAGCTAAGAGATTTTGAGGAAAATACTCAACAGTGCTGGATGTAAATATATACCAGCAGTGAGTGAACTCTATGATTTATTTGTTTGGTTATCATTTTAATTTTAATGGAAAAAAATGGGAAATTAGGAACCACTCTCAGAAATATGGATCTAAACCGTTCAGCCCGACTGCCCTGCTGTGTACAAGTCCTCCGCTATAGAGACCAGAATTTCTCATTGACTGTGAAGTCAGGGCTGGACAGACGCAGGTGAAATCGAGCAGACTTGCTGATATGCTGCATTACAGTCTGGGGTAGAAAAAAATCAGCCCCGGTATCACTACTCACTTTTCACTGCTTCACACCATTCTGTGTTTCTCTTACGACCAGTTCTGAAGAGTTACAGTGATGTTTACCAACCAATAGGTGAGAACTTAACCTAAGATGCAGCCCCCAAATTTACATAAAGAGGCAGACATGTATAACGGCACATTAAAAAAAGTAATACATTAGGAGAAATGAATATGAAAAGGAGAAATACTACAGACACCAAAATCAATAAAAACAAATAAATAATTATTTAAAAAATGTATGTAATTGATGCAAAGGTAAACAAAAACAAAAGCTAATTTAAAGAGATATTATTGTATTTTATTATTAATAAAAGTGTATATTTGTTTTGAGATATATTTTTGGTGCAGTCAAGCACATGTGTGTGTGTGTGTGTGTGTGTGTGTGTGTTTTAGTTTTTCCAGGTGTTTGGATGAGAAATAAATAATAATTTATAATACAATATAATAAAACATATATTAATATTATATAACACACGAATAAGAATCCATTTGTCCAGATGTTCTGTAAAACTGGGAAACTTCTGACATTTGAAAAAAAAAATTTTAATGAATTTTCTTTGTTTTAACTTGAAGTTAACTTAATTAATTAAAATAAAAATGAATAAACTGTAGCAGAATGTTATTATTTCTGCACTGCTGAAAAAAAGTGTTTATTTTTTATTAAATTAAATATTAATTAGTTAATAATAATACTGAAATTAAATAAGTCCATGTTTAATATATTTTACATATTGAAATAAATGACCCAAAAATAAATAAAGAAATAAACAAATAAATAAATAACAGTTATACCCAGTATATTAAACTGGATGCAAAACCGGAAGTAAGTCCAGTATAAACAGAATCACTCACCATTATCGATTCCAACAACTCAGGACAAATCTGTTCTCTGATATCTTGATGTTTTATTGTTATTTTTTAAATTATAAGTAAAATATTCCCTCCGGATTGACGCTGAACACAGAACAGAACAAACATCCGAGCGACTCCAGAGTACAACTCTCTCTCTCTCTCTCTCTCTCTCTCTCTCTCTCTCTCTCTCTTTCTTTCCCTCTCCTACATTTAAACTCAGCTCCCAGCCAGTGCCCTAACCCCGCCCCTTAATGTTTGATTAGCTAGACGACTCAAAACCCCTGCGATTAATTGGACGGTTGCACTGTCGTTTAAGGTTTCCATGACAATGGTAAACGCAGTACAATGGCAGAGTGGCAGCCAATCACAGCGCAGGAAAGAGGCTCGATGAAATTGGAATACAACAGCGGCATCTGCTGGCCGCAAGCAGGAATTACACATAATGTTTTAAAAAATGTTTTATATATTAGGTATATAGCCACCTATTTCAAGTACATAAGAGATGTTTTCTTCTTATAGGGATCAAACTTTAAAAGAAAGGCTTCCTTAGCTCGGTTTTCATACCACATAAAATTAGCTTTACATGAAGAGTCAGATTACAGTGTGTCTTCAGTGTAAATCACAGAGACCATCGAGGAATTAAAATAATATATTCATTAAGAAAAAAATTATGCAAGCCTTGTTTAGCTCAATGAAAATGCTTTGTGCAGTGAATTGTAATTTTCAGGACACACACACACACACACAAACACACACACACCAGTGTCAGACCATCACAGGGCCAACACTCCCAACCATATGCCAGCGTTTCTGTGTGGAGTTTGCATGTCCTCCCTGTTCTTGTGTGGGTTTCCTTCAAGTACTCTAGTTTTCTCTGTCAGTTTAAAGACATGTACTTTAGGCCAACTGACTGTTCCAAATTGCCCCTTAGTGGGAGTGTGAATAGTTTTGTCTGTGTTGCCTTGTGTTGGTCTGGTGAGCTGTTCAGGGTGTACCCTGCCTTCACCCAGAGTTGTCAAAGAACATTGACCGTAATACGGTTACGCGGTTCTGCAAATGAGTGAGTGATACCCAACCCCTGTCAGCCCCAAAATGATTATTTTCTGAATGTATTATTATATTCTGATAATATTCTGCATTATATTTGGTTTATAACACCTAACAGCAGTATGGTGGTGATTAGATTTTTGCTTTATTACAGAATGACCCATCACACTTTTGTTACTTTTAGTTTTGGACACCTTTGGAACCACTTCATTTCTTTTATCATTAATGTTATACACAGTTGTTTTCCCACGAGATAACAAATCCAGCCATCACTGAGAAACTGGGACATGCACATGCCTCTGTCCCAAAGAAGCTCTGACACTGGAGACTCCTTCCATGAATAAATTTCGGCATTTAGAAAATGTCAGTTTATCAACAATTACACACGTCTGACCAATCAGAATACAGAATCCAACAGTACTGTGGAATAAGATACCATAGTTATAGAAAAGAAGAGCAACTCAAAGTCTGAGGGATAGAAGAATATTTAATGGGTTTACTTTTTAAAAGTAGTCACTTAAATAGATATTTAATTTAAACAAAAATATCATACACATAGATAAAATTGTTAATTCAGGAGTTCTTGGTTACCTATATAGCTAGAACTTCTTTAATCTATCAAAGAGGTGTATGAGTACAGAGGGGTTTTTTATGTATTATTTATTTATTCTATTTTTTTTACCTTGTTATAGATGCAGAAAATAAAACTGTAGAAGCAGCAGTACAGTGTCTCCCCCTGCTGGTAGGAAAGCTTTTATACAGTTGTTGGTGCTCAGTGTCTGGATATTAGAAGATTTTTATATTAGCTATTAATCCATTATTACATATTAATTATGCATTTTTTCAGATTATAGATTAGATGATAGCAAATGAGCAAGTTGATTAAAAAAAAATTGTTATTAAAAAAAAATTCTAAAATGTTTCATTAGGTCCAGCAACAATCATGGAAAAGACATCCTTAAATTCTAAAACGTATTTAACATGCACACGACACAACTAATAATAATGATAATACACACAAAAATTAAATATATGAGTACAGGTCTGATACAACACAAACAGTTCAACATCCAGAAAACAACAAGAGAAGGAATAATAATAATAATAATAATAAAAAATACCGTGTATATATATATATATTAGGGTGGTCCTTAAAATTATTAATTTTTCTTTTTTTTTTACTTTTGATATGTCACACCCCAGAAAGTGTAACTTTGGTCATAAAAAACTCCATGCAAAGTTTTACCCATATATTTTAATATTTAAAGGTAGCTCAATGGACTTGTTTATTTTTACTAGTGTTATTTTTGTAATATACGTGTTTATACATTCGTAAGTTCATTGCTTTCTAATAAGTGTTGAATTTTTGCTTTCTGTAAATTCTTTCCGATGCGCTTGCATAAAAAACTGCAGTTGATCCTCATTCTTAGTAATGATACTGCCGTATTCCTAAAACGGCCACTCCACCTATCATGATCACTGACTACTTTCATGGCCTTTACAACTCTCTGTGCCACCTGGAAGTCCTCCTGATCTTCCCAGGTTTCTGGTTCTTCATTCAGGAAAGTATCAGGGAGGCTCAGCTTCTGGAACAAAGTCTTCGACTTCTTTAACACAAAGTCATTTAATTGTCAGTTTTCAATAGTCTGCATATCAATCTGAATCCTCTATTTAGAGTCATCACAGCCTTCAGTCTCCTGCAGCAGGTGGCGGCTGGTACACTGGTATCAAAAAATGATAGTCCAACAAGTTCAAGTGTGTTGCAGCAGCCTTGGACACCTTTGGGTTGACTTGCTTGTACTTTTTCAACAACTTCATAAGACTGAGGTCATTTCTTGGGGTAAAAGTGGCATGAGGTGCTGTCATCCAGGCTTTGAGATACACTTGAACGCAGAAGATAACCACTGCTCTGATATCCTTTTGCTCTTTCAATATCAGCTTGAACGGAGTCCTAAAGAGCCACCCTTTCATACTGTATATCACCTTGGACATCCATCTGGCTTGGTGCGTTGCTCCAGGGGCCAGTTTAGTTTAAGGAGACTCACCTGACAGGTGCCCGAGTCAGAAATAACATATCTAGTTCTGGACCCAGGAGATGCTTTGATACTTCTAGTCATAACAATAACCTTTACTGTAAACTAAACAATGAAGTAAGACTATACAATTGTTTTATTTTTTTTTAATCTGTACGTATATTACACTATTTGGTAATAATGTTAGTTATTTGGAACCATAGGGGCTCAATAGGGATAAACTTCCAGAGCCTTTAGCTACCTCTAAACATTAATAGATTTTGTTTTCATTTGTTTTTTTTTCAGTTGGAAAAAAGTGAGGGGTGAAAAAATCAAATCATT
>JAOUQZ010060395.1:8355-38923 GCA_028564935.1 Neosilurus hyrtlii
ACACACACACACACACACACACACACAAAAACAACTTTTAGGACAAAATGGAACAATGAACCTGTTTAACAGATAATTAAACTAACAAGACTCTTACACACTCACCCATTTGCTGAACCCCTTAATCCCATTAGGGTTACTTGTAGGCTAGAGCCCATCTCAGCCAACATTGGGGAAATGCAGGGTACACCCTGAACAGCTTGCAAGTCATCGCCTTCTGAACAGCAAATTACCATAATGTGCATGTTTTTAGACTGTGGGAGGAAACCGGAATACCCAAAGGAAACCCATGGAGACACGGGGAGAACATGCAAACTCGACACAGGAATGCCTGAACTCTAAACCAGGACCAGGACTCTAAACCTCTTGCTGTGAGGCGGACATACTAACCACTACACCGTGCTGCCCACTAACAAGACGTGATACAAATGAATGCAGAAATCAGCTATTGAAAGGCAGTGAACAAAAAACATGGTGCTTACCTTTCCTTCTTTTACTCCGGAAAGAATAACGAAAATGCAGTGGGGAGCCGGGCTGCTCAGGTGGCAGTGAGTAGAGATATCTATCAGGAGCTCTGCCTTGAGGCAGTGCCTAAATTTCTAGATTATGTAGTTGGACAAAGTCATGGTACAAGAACTTGCAGAATGGACTACTACCCAAAGCATCATGGTCCTAGAGAGGGAATTTTACCAAGAATTCATCCAATTGATACCTTGATTCAACTCAGATAAATCCTGTTAAGGAAATTGGGTAGAAAAAACGGTTTTGAGACACGGAAGAAAATCATACATTGTCACACAAATACAAGCTTTTATCTTATTTAAAAATACTCTAATCCAAGTTTTATATTTATTCTTATAAGTGGTGAATGCTACCAAAGAGGGGGGTAGGTGCGATCTTATCTCAATGACAAGATATTTTGACTATCCCATAGCATCATTCTTAGGAAAATTCACCAACAAAAAAGAAATAAGGGAATAACAACAGTGTAAAAGGAATCAGCTGATCTTCTGACACTAATTTTAACAACACAAATTTGAGTACTTCTACCCTTGTTTCTGGAAAGCTTTCAGAGTCTTCCTCTGACACCACTTCAACTTTTGTCTATCGGTTCCTCCTGCTTCCCACTGCATATGTGTCCAAAACGTTATCGATTTCTGTTAATGACATTTACATTGGGGGTCAGAAGTTTACATATAAAGACATGAATGTCATGGGTGTTCAGTATTTACATTGTTTGCTGCAGAATGATTGCACATTATACATTTTTTATATAAAAAACAATCTAATTTGAATTCTATAAAAGCAAGTTTTACATCACTATGGACTGAAAGGTTGCTGTCCAAGCAAAAAAGTCCCTTCTCCAAAATCAACACCATCAAGCGTTGAAGCCTGCAGCTGATTGCATGGACAAATAAATATAGGCTTCTGGAAGAAAGATTTACAGTCACATGAGAGAACGATTGAGTTGTACCAGCTGTTTAACATGTTGAGGTAGCATCACGATCTAACACTGTTTGTCTGGCAGTGGACTTAGTTATTTGCACGAAGTGGATATAATAATGAGAAAGGAAGTCTACCTCACAAATTCCTCAGCAGAACATCAAAGCATGAGAAACTTGCACAAAACATGGGGGTTTCAGCATGACAGTGACCCCAAACGCACTTAAGAGCTGGTTGTGGACTGGTTAAAGTAGTCTAACATTACATCTTTTGAATGGCCTTCCCTAAATCTGTCGCTCAATCTTACTGAAAATATATGTGACCTGCTTTATCATAATATGGATTAAGTCGCAAGGTAGTGTTTTGAGAAAGAGCCAAAATAAGTTGAAAATTGCGTACCTAGATGAAAATGCCATCTATTCATGCTAAATTATTGTTTGAGAAAGGGTTCCATGTCCATGTTGTAAAACAATGAAAAAATCCACTTATTTTCAAATTGCTTTTGTGATTGCTCAGGGTATTTCCTTATGATCCATATTTGATAACAGAATACTGTCCCTACTTATAGAATCCCAGAAGTATTCACCGAATCATACAGCGGTAAACCAATGAGAAGCCTCAAAACAGAAATGACTCAGTGTAAATAGAACTCATCTGTTGTTAGGAAGACTCAAGGAAGATCACACTGATTGGTCAAGAGCCAGATTCATTTAGTTTATGGATGTTACAGTGTTTCAAATGGTTTTTTATTATTATAAACTGGTTTTTATTGTAATTGCAATTTTCTCAAAAGTAGCATTTCCTGAATATCTCAGTATATCAAATTTCCAACATAACCCTTATTATGCTGGAGTGGGCCACATAGGTTTTGTACATAAATGTTGGATCTGTGCCATCTTAAAAATAACAAATTGTATTGAATTCTACCAGTTATGCCAAAAAGAGAGGTAAATTTTTAACAAGAATTTACTCTCAATAGATATTGATCAGGCCCTGCAATGATTTGGTGAGCTGTTCATGGTGAATCCCGCCTTCTCCCAGTGTCAGCTGAGAAACAGTCTACACACAACTAGAGTAGTAGGATTAAATGGTTGAATAAATGAGTGAGTGAGAGAGAGAGAGAGAGAGAGAGAGAGAGAGAGAGAGAAAGAGAGATATTGATCAATTGAGGAATGGAAAAGAATTTTTAATACATTAGATGAGAACATCATAATAGCCAGAGGCAGATTCTGGTGGGAGTACAATTGGCAGTTCCTGGATAATTATTTGAATAGTGACAGTCTCCTGCCTAAAAAAAAACAAAACAAAAAACAAACAAAAAAAAAATAACCCAGAAAACAAACAAACAAACAAACATAAAAAGGCACTACTAATGTTTCATCTGCAACATGTTATTTAACCTTAAATGATTAAATGTTATGTTAGCAACATTATGTGGCAATAAAATAAATTCAGCTGATGACCAGGTTTCACCCAACAGAGTCCTGACCTTAACCCTACTGAAAGTGTTTGGGTTGTGCTAAAGAAGTGGTTCGACTCCGATATCCTAATCACAAAATATTGCTTAAAAATATGTACAACTCTGGACTGCAATAAAAGTTGTGACACTGCAAAAAATTATCAAAGCAATGTTACAGTGAATGCATGCTGTAATTAAAGCTAAAGGGAAAACAACAAAAAATTAGATTCCTTTGCATCACTAATGTCATGTCACCATGAATTAAATAGTTACATTTTATAAATATGTAATTACTAATGTTATTATTATGTTATTATAAATGCTAGTTCGCTTTTATTTCTATGATTGTAGTGAAAAGAATAATGGCTTTGTCATCAATAGGAGTATAGTTCAGTGCTAACAAAAACATCCTTGTTGTCTTCTGTCTCATTTTACCCAGGTTAACAAGTAAGCCAAAACTGATACTGGTGAAGGCCATCATAATCAAATAGAGAAAATGGGGCACCACAGTGACACTGCCAACAACACATCTTACAAAAATTGATGAACGGACAAGATAAAAAGGAGCTACAGGAATATCTGGCAAGTACTGGTCATGTCACATGTGACAACAATCTCTTTTACTCTTTCAGTGTCAGGCCAACTTGGTTGGGAACTTGGATGGAGGAAATTTTTGCATGGATGAAAAAAAAATGCAAAGCATATGTGCAGTCATTTTAAATCATGTTCCAATATGTTTATGACTTGAACATTATTGAACATAATTCTTAAAATGTGTTTTGCACAGGGTGACACAGTGGCACTGCTGCAGAACAAGAAGGTCCTGGGTTCGAGTCTCGGGCTGGGAAAACGTGTGTCTATGTGGAGTTTGTACACACTTCCCATGCTTGCTTGAGATTCCTCTGGGTACTTTGGTTCTCTCTCACAGTGCTCTCCAAATTGCCCCTAGGTGTGAGTGTAAGTGTAATTGGCTGTGTGTGTCTTAGCAGGTTATGAGAGTTGAGAGAAACAACCAAGAAACTGGTGTAAATGCAACATTACCTTCCAGTATTCTCTAAAAGATCTGCACCACTCACAAACCCAGTTTACAGCTTTTCCAGTATATAATGGGCTGCCAACCTCTTCTCTTTCCTTATAACACCACATACATATGAATCACTTCACTATAACACTCATCTGCTTACATCATTCTCATGGTTGCTTTGTAAGTGTCACTCCAGCATCATATCTGATGACTCCATTCCTTTGATATCTGCCACTTTGTACTAGTGGAATGACAATAGTCCTATTCCTTTTGACTGTTTTTGATGTCCTGACCATTTGCCTACCTCCCGTCCATGTTGCTTTGAACTAAACATATCCTGATACACCTAATTCAACTCATGTAAATTGCTTCAATAAATTGGTAGACTAAAAAAAAAATCTAAAACTTTGCAGTGCTTTTAACTTTGAAATCCTGATTTAGTGGAAGCTCTTTATAAAGATAGATGCTTGAAAACTTACTAAAAAGAATAAAAGATTTTCTTTGACACTCTTCTTCCCCAGATTGTCTGCACTATAACACTGACGGTGGGCATTGAGGCAGACTGATGCTCATCCAGATCTGAAGTGGGAACCGCTGTTACACATAGGCAAACTGTAGCTATGTGGCTCACTGCTAGGACTGCAATAAGACACTGCAGAAGAACCACTCAGAACAGTGTGTGTAAGTTAATAAAAGAGCTACCTACTCGCACTGGAGACTAGCTCCAATATTTTTTACCCTCCTGGTGTAATGCTAATGATGCCCTTGTACCATGATAATTATACACATGCTCATACAAAAATTGATTGGCTACTTTTTCCAATAAATTTAAGTTTTTAACATGTCTACATAATTATATTGAACATGAAACTTCATGCATATGGTTTTTAGAGTTATAGAGATATAGCACAATCTGTTCAGCAAAGGGATGGAAGTTCAGTTAATGGAGAAAAAGCAGCATCATTCATAACTTCTAGGGACAATATGATGCAATTCATATAATTTATGATTTAGTTTTCAAATCCTGAACCCAAGACCTACTGGACCTGAAGTAAATGTTCCATATTGAACTTATTTACATAAAGTTTATTCCTTGATTCAGTCAAAGATGTATTTAGTGAGTTCTGATTTAAATTCACGTCCCAATTCCCTTTATAACTTGCCCATCCTTCATGATGAAGTCAGGGTTATAAATGCTGACGAAGTAACATATCTCAAAAACTAGAGCCAATCAACAATTTTAAACATCAGTTTAAGTCCCAAAATTATGAAAGATTTACTGTATTTATTTCAGAACCATTTCGGCTGTAGAAAAGTGTATTTTAAGAGTCTGTCCTGATTTTTAATTATAACCCACTTTCTTTCCACTGAATTAGAAGAATCTGACCCCTACAATCTGGTCCATAAGTATTCGGACAGTGACATATTATTTTCATAATTTTGCCATACAGCACCAAAATAGATTTGAAATGAAGCAGTTAAAATATGACTGAAATGTCAATATGACTGAAACTTGGCAAAGCATCTTAAGGGAGTATTGCTTACGTCTGTAGGTTCCAAATTTAAAAAAAATTATAATAAATAAAAGTTGTGGATATCTACTTGGCTTGGGACATAATTGTTTTAGTATATACTTTATGGGAGCATAAGCAAAGAAGCTAAATCAGTTTTATTTCTACAGTTTTTTCAATAATGAGAAATGAACGAGCACTGTGTGAATGCTCAAGAAAGTGTAGAGCTGTGTAACGGTATCTCTTAAATTCTCTTTAAGAGTTTTAGTATATACTACACAGAAACATAAAAACGGAAAGCTAAAAATATTTTTTACTGTTTATTTTTGCATATTTTAATCATAACATCAGTTGAGCTCTGTACACTTTGAGCTCAGCTAAGCACAGTATAGCTAAAGATTATTAAGTCATTATTAAGACCACACTCCGTAAGGATGTGTTTTTAAAGTTTTTGTATATATTATGTGAAAATTAAAATAAACTGGAGAATTTTTAATGATGCCACCTGGTCCAAGTGACTATCCGTGTCTGTCACTTTGATTCAGTTAATGTTTTTAATTAACTAAATGCAAAACAATCAAGTCATGTAGTTAGCATGTATTTTGTACTAATTATAATTATTTTAGCTAGTCAGATTACTGTTGAGCCTGTAAAATTGAAGGGGCTGGGTAAAAATGGCTGTAATCTTTAAACAATTAATGACATTTTTGTTAAAAATAAATGTTGAATTAAAGCTGAAAATCTGCTCTTTAATCACATTTTGACTGCATCATTTTGCATTTCCAGTGAATGGTACGTTCCAATGATTGGTACTGATTACAAAATTCAAGAGGGCAAAGGCAAGGAATTCTTTATATGCTGTGCATATATTATAAATTACATACAGTATGTTACAGAAATTTTTAACCAAATTGTTTAATCAAAAATAATACACATTAATATTTCAGTAACATTACTAAGTCAAGTTATAGCAACAGTAATAGCTTTGTAATGTAATCTTATCATTACGAATATGAAATTTATTTGTCTGTATTTATTATTGTTATTCAACATTCTGAATATCACTGTTTCAGCTTCTCATGCTACAACCTCACATTAATAAACACACTCAGGACGGAACACACACAGGGAAAAAAGGCTCTGGGTAGTGATATTCATAATCATCATAACCATGTGAACCTCAACTTAACCCATGGATTAATAATTCTCTCACTATTTAACCCTCTCCATTAACTAGTGTTTCTCTCTATATTACGGCATTTGACAATACGACACACCGTTTACCACATTCACATCAGTGAATACACACACATTGTCTACCAAATTCACACTCTTGACCACAGACTCACTGTCTATCCTTAACACATGGTCAGCCACAGACACACTGTCAACCACATTTACACCTTGTTCCACAGACCCACTGTCTACCTAATACACATTGTCTACCCAAGACACACTGTCTACGACATTCACACTGTCAGCCACAGACACACTGTCTACTCCAGCCGCACGGTCTACCACGGATCTACCACATTCACATTGTTGACCTCATTTCAACTGTCAACCAAGGACACACTGTTTACCCTAGACACACCATTCATCTTAGACACAGTTTTTACCCCAGGCACACTGTCTGCTGCCTTACAGCTTCAGTATTGCTGGGTCAACCCTATACCTTGGCTGTTGTCTGTATATAGTTTCTCAGGTTCTTCAGTTTCTTTCTGCCTCTCAAAACACACCAGTAGGCTGATCTCTAAATTTTCCGAAGTGTCACCAGTGTGTGAAAGTGTGCATGGTGCACTGCAGCAGACTGGTGTCCAATATCTGGTGTGCATTTCTTCTTCACACCTAGTGTTTCTGATATAGGCTCTCGATCCACCATCAAGCTAAAATAGCATGGTTACTGAAGATGAATGAATAGATATTTAAAAACACACAGCTTATGTATCTTTGCACTAGAGATTAAGGATTCTTCAGAGTTTATAAATGTAAGTAATGAGGGTGACAATACTAGACAGTGGAAACTCATGGACTGAAAATCTAGACTGAAATAAATAAATGAGTGAATAATGAACTCTCCTGTTACAACAAAGAGAGGGGAAGTCTCAGGTATCACTGTGTCTATATAACCGTCAATGTGTTACAGAGTAACAGAAGAGTAGAATGAGAATGTTTGAGACCAATTAGTTTTCCAGTGTGACAGTACTGTGATCATGTGAGAGGTAATTACAGTAGTTTAAAGTATAGGTATGTATTAGGACACAGGACCATCAAAAACATGAGAAGGACATTTTTAAAGCCTCTGTTGAAGGGAGTGGGCAGTCAGAAAGTGAGGAAGCACAACACTAATGTTGTTCATTTGCTCACATTCAGGGTTGAGGTGGTTGTGGAGCCTATCCTGGGAACACAGGGCATGAGGCAGGAATACACCATGGAAATGTAGGACAACACGCATGCACACATTCATACGTAAGAGCAACTTATTACCGTCAATCTACTCATTGGCATGTTCTTGAAGGAAACCAGAATCCAAGAGTAACCTACATTAAACACACACTAAAGAAACCCTAGGATTCAAGGCTAAGATCCAACCTGGAACCGACTCATAATAATGATTATCAATAAATCTGAATTATACACTGCTCGGCCACAAAAACTTCCATATTTGAACATTTTTTTGTTCCATCTTTAGCCTTGATTACAGTGTGTAATAGCCATAGCAATGTTTCACAGACTTAAACAACATCACTACATTTATTTTCAACCAGAATTGGGTTCATCTTCAATTCATTCATTCATTCATTTTCTGAAATGCTTAATCCTAATTAGGGTCGCGGGGAGGCTGGCGCCCATCTCAGCCGACTCGGGGCGAGGGCAGAGTACACCCTGGACAGCTTGCCACGTTATCGCAAAAAATATCTTGAATTGATGAGGGTAAAATTGAAACACCTAATAAAGTCCGCTTCAATGACTTTCATTTGGGCTAAGGTCAGGACTTTGGGGTGCCAATACATGTGTAAAAATGATTCCTCATGCTCCTTGAAACACTTGTTGACTATTTGAGCACCAATTTTAAATCTGTGCCATCAGGTAAGAAAATGTCCATTGATGTGATGACATTTAGTACATTTAGTTTATCAGCTGACTTTATTATGTCACATTGATGTTGCTGAGCAGCAACCTGACCAACGTTTTCTACCCCCCCATTTTTAAATTCTTTTTGGCAGGGTAGCATATCAGTATGAACTATATTTCACACATTTATATTGTTACAACAATAACAATGAACAAGCTATAACTGTAAGTGCTATAAAAATAGCCAGTTGATTTCTGATTTTAGGCTGGGATTACTGGCACTGATCTTGGCAGTGGTTTAGGGGATAGACTGAGGAATCTTATTCATCTCAACAGTTTTTTAACCATTAGAGAAAAATCTCTTGTCCTAAATCACATTGGCATAATCCTCCCTTTAATGAAGTTGCTAAATGTACTGTATGTATATTCTGTATGTAATGCTACAATTAATGCAATATCATTTTATCATTATTAATTAATTATGGTTCTCAAATGTAGCTTCCCATAAACCACTCCCAAGAAATAGTTTCTGCTGCATCTTGAAGAAAAAGTACTTCTGAACATGTCGTGCACATTAATTTATTTTAAAAAAAAATTATATTGGTGAAGTCATTCAATAAATTGCAATATATATTTTAAGGAAAGAAATATACATGATTCACAATATACAGTATATTTTTCCTCTGTAAACATCCTTCAGACTGTCCTTGAATGAGGTTAAAAGATGCCTATCATCCGTACTAGTTGCACTAGTATTTCTCATTAATGATGTATGTCGGTCCTGGCTTCCAACACACACACACACACACGCACGCACGCACGCACGCACGCACGCACGCACGCACGCACGCACGCACACACATACACACACACACTCACACACACACACACACACACACAATGGCTCTAATAGCAGTAGGCATTAATGACTTAGTTTGATGCATTTGCTACACTTACAACAGGAAAGCTAGAATTTATGGCTGTTTGTCTAAAGGGTAGAAAAGACAAGTTGTCTAATTAATTAAATTTAGTAAATAATGAGTACAGTACTTTTTTAAAATAGTGGTTGTATTTCTCTTTTTATTATCTCTCAATTTCAGCAGTGCGCTGTGCGCTCTACCTTTTGGTTCTGCACCTTCAGTTGTGCTCCAGTTGCCCATCCATTTGTGTATGCAGTTCCACTGAAGCAAACTGTGGTGGACATGACCTGATTACACTGCCTGGCCTTTACGTGCTCCCATCAACCATTCAGACTCTCCTCCTTCCCAACAACCACCTCTCATCATTGCCTGCTTCAGCTTTTACAAACTTCAGCTCACTGGTGAAGCTTGACCTCTCCAACAACTACTTGGACAACTTGCCAGCCCATGTGTTCGCTGAGCTGACCAACCTGACTGACCTTAATTTGAGGAACAACAGTCTAACAACACTTGACCGTGACCTCCTGCAGGGCCTGGGAAGCCTTCAGCGGTTGGATGTGTCACTGAATGGCCTGGATACAGTGCCTGTTGGTCTACTGGAACACCAGCATGGCCTGATCTGGCTCTCTCTGGCTGGGAACAGACTGCAGGCCCTGCAAAGGGCTGCTTTTGAACCACTTGAGAACCTGCAGCACCTTGAACTTGGCTCCAATCCATGGGAATGTGACTGCAATTTGCGTGACTTCAAGAACTGGATGGAGTGGCTTATCTATCGAGGTGTGTGTGTCTGTGGGGGGTGTCAATTGTCAGTTTCTCACTGCACAGATAATGATTTTAATCCAAACCTTTTAACACCTTCATCACAAATCTATCAATAAATGGCTTGTATATATTAAAATCCTATACTTGTACATGTTAACTTGGGCCTCGATGATGTCATCATTCAGAGACTCAGTTTTGAAATAACTGCCCATAAAATAGTTAAAACAGAAGCTATCATCCTCAGATTTTGCCCACTGAAAAAAAATCATTTTGATATTCAAATGAGATTAACTTTTAACTAGTGCTGTCTTCTCCTTTAAATAGTTTATACATTTTTGTATAAACCCTAACATCATCAGATTTTCACACAAGCCCTAAATGTAGATAAAAAGAACCATATTAACCATTTTAAATATTAAAAAATATTTTACTTGGTCAATTTATTTATTGAGGAAAATGTTCCAATATTACATATCTGTGAGTGGCAAAAGTGAAATTTGATTTCAGTATCTGATGTGACCCTCTTTTGCAGCAATAACTGTGACTAACATTTACAGTAACTGTTGATCGGTCCTGAATATCGGCTTTGAGGAATATAAGCCCATTCCTTTGAAAAGAACAGCTTCAACTCTGAGATATTGGTATATCCCAGAGAGGGTAAAATGATCTTAAATTTCCACAATTTGTACACAATCTGTCTGTGTATCCAAACTCTTTGAAGAAAAATTTTTGTAACCTTGCATGAACTGCTTGCTTCAGGTCCTTCCACAACATCTCAGTTGGATTAAGGTCAGGACTCTAACTTGGCCGTTCCAAACCATTAAGTTTATTCTTCTTCAAGCATTCTGTGGAAGTATGATTTGTGTTCTTAGGATCATCGTCTTGCTGCATGACCCAATTTCTCTTGAGATTCAGTTCATGGACAGATGACCTGACATTTTCCCTTACCATTTGGTGGGATAATATTGAATTCATTGTTCAATCAATGATGGTAAGCCATCCTGCCCCAGATGCAGCAAAACAGGCCCATCCATGATGCTACCACCACCATGTTTCATAGATGGGATAAGGTTCTTATGATGGAATTCAGTATTTTCTGTTCTCCAGACATAAAACTTCTTATTCAAACCTTCTGATTTGTCCATGTGGTCTTAAACAAACTGCAGAGAAGCAGCAGTGTTCTTTATTGAGAGCAGTGCCTTTTACCTTGCAACCCTACCATGCACACCATTGTTGTTCAATGTTCTCCTGATTGTGGACGCATTAATATTAATATTAGCCAATGCGAGAGAGGCATTCTGTTGCTTAGAAGTTACCCTGGGGTCCTTTGTGACCTTGCTGAAGATTATTTGGCTTGCACTTAGAGGGATCATTATTGGATAGGACCCAAGCAAGGAGAACGATGGTGGATAATGCTGAGTTGAATCGACTGTTGGACACTTACTTTCATCTGCAGTCATGCCCTAAGACCAAGCGCAGGACACAAGGAAAACTAAGATGATGGTCAACCACTCCTGGAGAGAGTAACAATGATCTTAAATTTCCACAATGTGTACACAATCTGTATGTGTATTCAAACTCTTTAAAGAAACAATTTTGTAACCAGCCTAATGAGCATCAACAACTCTTTTTATGGGGTCCTCAGAAATGTCCTTTGTTCGTGCTATGATACACTCTCACAAACATGTGTTGACACTTTGATAGATTCGTGTTCGTTAAATTAAACAGGGTGTCCACTCACACCTGACTATTATCCCATTGATTCAAAACACACTGAAAATTTTCACCTTCAAATTCCACACACCTCTGCCACTCACAGGTATGCAATATAGGAATATTTTCCTCAATAATTTATTGATCAAGTAAAATATTTTTGTCTATAACTGGGCTCTCTTTAACCAATTTTTTTAAAAATCTGTGAAAATCGGATGTTTTAAGCCATATTTAGGCTGCTATGCATAAAATTGTTAAGGTTTCACAAACTTCTGAGCACAACTGTACTACAGTTCAGTATGTATTTATGATTATGCTTCAGATATATTTTAGATCTACAATTAAACATTACCCATTGTACATACACATGGTGGCATTGTTAATGGTTGTTGAGGACATGGAACTGTAATTCAGATTACTGCAGGTTGTTGATTATTGTGGAGTGTCATAATATAATGTCTCTGCTGCTATCAGATATCAGGGTAGGATTCAACAGTTCGCCAAATGAATGTATGAGTGAATGAATGAATGAATTAATAGATGGATGCTACGCTTAGTTTTTGTCTCTTTTCAGGTGGCTACGTGGATGCCGTTGAGTGTACTCTTCCCAAGGATCTCAGAGGGCGTGACATCCGGAGTGTTCCTGTAGAAATGTTCAGCTACTGCCTCGAGTTGGATAATGAGAATGGAGTTGGGGGTGGAGGAACAAAAGGTGGTCCTATCCCATGTGCACGCACAACTGCTGCTCCGTTGCCTGAGAGCACTGTGGTACAGAGTGAATCAGAGCCGCTGGATTGTGCTAAGCAGCGTTACCGGCCCATAAGTGTCCGTCGTGCCATAGGCACTGTGGTGATTGCCGGTGTTGTGTGTGGCATTGTGTGTATCATGATGGTTGCTGCAGCTGCTTATGGATGCATCTATGCTTCCCTTATGGCCAAGTACCAGCGTGAGCTAAAGAAAAGGCAGCCACTGATGGGAGATGCCGAGGCTGAAGCGGACCCTGAGGAGAAACAGATTTCATCAGTTGCATAGAAATAATATAGATTCTATATACTCTTATGTGATGACAATGGTCTATCTCTTTGCATTCTTGCTTCCATATCTAGTTTTTAAATGTGTGTGCACTGTTATGTACTATTTGGGTGTTTTCACATATATTTATTTTTAAATAAACCATACTCAGTCTTCTTAGTGGTCCTGAAAGGGAATTAGCTGCAAATTACCTCAGTACGTTTGGTGTTCACAGTACAAGTGGACTTGATCACTGATGAGCTCTCAAATGACTTGTTTAGACTACAGTTTCTTTAGAACTCAGACCCCATGGATGAAGTAATTCAAAATGAGTATTTTGTATGATGCAATCTTTTAACTATGGATGAAAAATACCAGACGTGTCTAAGGGAGAAAAGCAATGGGGTGAGTAAACCAAATACATGCATATTGGGGGTCTAACGCAATGCCATTATCTGTATTTGCATTTTTATTTGTTTAGTGCACAAATATTCATGCAGCCTGGTCTTTTTTAATGCTACTTATACAACTATGGCATAAAAACACTGGGAAAACAATAATGAAATACTGCTGCTGGAAAAAGAAGTCATTCTTAATCTAACATATATATTAACAAAAAGAAATTTTCATAACATAACTTTAATCACCCTCAGAAGCTGAAAGCTTTTGAAACATTCTGGAAAGCCTTCTATGTTCTTCCTAATAGGACTGTGTAAGGATGATAACACCAATTACCTTAAACAACAAGATCTTTTCCCAATCAGGAAACTCTTACTTTGGTTACAGTCCACATATCAAACTAATATTGTGTATAAATTTGATGTTACATCTGGGATTAATATAGAGAGGGACTGGTAACCTTAATAAAATCTCACCCATACCTCAAACTTCCATTCGATGATGACAGCCAGATTTTGAGCAGCAGGAAGCATTGACTAAATTTATTCTTGAATTTCAGGAGTATTTTATTTTTTTCACTGTAAAAGGTAAGTAGACTTATGCTGTAACACAAAAATAATTGTACTGTGATATAAAAACCTATAAAATTACCACCACTTTAGGCATGTTTCATGATCAGACAGGGAAGCCAACATGGAGAGTGTGTTGTGAATTAGCACTTTCTATTGAGAAAGTTTTGAGTGTGATAGGGAAATAGCAAGGCTAAATAAATGTATGTAAAAACTCTGATTTATCTATTAGATTACTGAGTTGGATGTGAAGAAGTGCTGTCCCCTGTTCTGACTCATAAGCATTTAGTGGAAGGGTAAGGATAAAACCTTTTTGTTTTGGTATTAAAGTTAATTTTGTGAATGGAATTTTTCAGTGAGATGACTGCTATGTGTTAACTTAAAGTTTCATCACAGTCTCTCAAGAAAGTATAAAAAAATAGCATTGAAGCGTTGCTACTTTGCACACTGTCCATGCATTTTGTAAGTATTAAGACAAAATCGGCATTTGTAGCTGAGGGCAGTCACGAGAGCAAACGCAAGAGCCTGATGGTAAATTCCTTACATTAATAAACACTCTTCTCATCATCATTATGTAATGGAACTAAGTCAGTATTTAGAACAAATGTTAATAAAAGTCCATACACGGTAATTCCATGTTAGTAGTCGTTAAATCCAGTGAACTGTACGACTAAGGCAGTAGCCTCGTACTGTGATCTGTGTACAGTGTGTTGAACAGATCCAAAACACCAAATGTAAACAATGGCATTTAGGCCACTGGTACTGGTATTTATTGACTGAAGTGTGAGAGCTGTTGGTGGACACTGAGTTACAAACCTGGGCCAATGTGCATTTTCACCTGAACACACACCAGAATGTGACATGAGCTAGAATACTGGCAAGAGTAATGTCGACATACATGCCAAGCCAGTTCATTTTTTTAATCCCTCTTGATATTAAACCCAGGTTTCATTTCAGATTAGAAATTACTTCCCATGGATACATAATCAGAATCTCCTGCAAAATGGGGATACACTTGCAGCTGTGCTGTATGTTCCAAACCGGAACACTCAATAATTCACTAATAGATAATAAAAATAATGGAGAACAATGAGTATGAGAAAGAAAAAAAACATGCAAAGAATATAAACATTCTAAAATTGCTTGCTAATTCATTTTCTAAACCATTTAAGCCTATAAGGGTGGCGGGGAGGTTGGAGCCTATCTCAGCCAAAAGTGGGCGAAGGCAGGACACATGCTAGACAATTGCAGTACCAACGCACACAACCATTCATACACAGACACATATCTAGTGGCAATCTGGAACAGCCAATTAGCCTAACGTGCATGTCTTTGGACTGTGGGAGGAAACCTGAGTATCAAGAGGAAACCCACGCAAGCACAGGAAAAACAGGCTGACAGAGAAACACCTTTGCTGAGCCCAGGATGCAAACCCAGGACCTTCTTGCTGTGAGTGAGATGAGCTAACCACTAAAACAAAATCATTTTTATTAATTTAAATAAATTTTGTGAAGAGCCCAGCAGTGATGTGCAGCTCTGTGCACAGCTCTTCGAGTTCCATGGTCAGGGTTGCCAGGTTCAGCATATATATGATATATATTGCATATATGTGTATACCAGATATAGAGCTCCTCTGAAAGTATTGAAACCCTATTCTAACCAAAATTCAATTGTCTTTGATATACAGTGAGAATATCGTTGTTTGAGTTCAAGACCATAGAATGAAAATCTTACCTTTAACTTTCTGATATTTACATTTAAATGTGCTCAGCAACTTAGAACAAACACCTTTAGTTGTACCTACCTAGGTTTCTGCAACCTTTCCAGACTCTCACTACATTTCCCAGCAAACACTGCAGTATTTCCAGTCACATGGCTTTTAACGCATGACTGTCACTTTCTCAGCACACCTGGCTCACATTCCACTGATTAAACAGTGTATTTAAGGATGCTGGTTTTGTCTCCTTCTTGCTAAGTATTATTGCTAGTTACGGTTTTGACTTTGAATTTTGTTTTTCCAGCTAGTTTTATGTTATGCAGATTGTTTTTAAGTTTTGCTTGACTTTTTTTTCCATTTTTTTTTCAAATCATTGTCAGTTTGCTTTCTTTCTTGAGTTATTGATTTAAATTATGTTTTACTTTCTGCAAATGTCTCAACGCCACACTTTTGACAGTGACCGACTCACAATTCTTGTCACCAATTGTTTAAACAATTAACTCTACTTTGTGCGGAAATTGTTGTTAAAAAAGATAAACATGATATCTAGAGAGCTGAAGACTGCTGATGTACTAGAGATCAGACATCGACTTTGTCGTCCAAGGAACAGAGGCTGATGACAGGAACACTGTGAGAGTTTTAAAGAAAAACACAAGAACAGTCAGTGACATCACTAACATCCTTCATAGGGTAGGAGAAAAGGCATTACCCTGTATCACTGCTAAAAACAGATTTCAACAACTGAAATATAACAGAAATATGCCATATACCTTGAATTTGTAAATGGAAATCAGAACGAAATACAAAGATGAGGAGTTCTTGAACCAGTATTAACTTGTACCAAAGTCATGAAAAGGCCAAAGTATAGAGAAAATCTGTTGATGGTTAACAACATATGATTCAAGATTCAAGAGTATTTAATGTCATTATGTTCACACATAAAAAAAAATTTGTATGACACTTTAAAAGGCCATAAATCCCAATTAACACTGTGACGAGCATAATATAAACACAGGTAATTATAGACACAAAAAATAAACTTTTAAATAGAAATATAAAGTCTAAACACTCTAAACACCTGTGAATAAAAACTGAGCACTGGGATATACAGTATGTACACTGAAGGCACTATGAGATGAAATAGATAAATAGAAAAATAGCAGCAGCAGAGTGGATATAAACTAGGGTGTAAATGTAAATGAAGTAAAGTGTAGCAGTGGAAGACAGTCATAGAGTTTGTGGATTCAATGTCCTTTTACAGAGCGATAATGTCTGTGTGAGAATCAGCGGGGGGTTGGGTGTTTTTGAGTCTGGTTGTGCTGGTCTTAATGTTTCTGTACAGTTTTTCTGAAGGAAGCAGTGCAAACAGTACATTTCCCGGGTGGGTGGGATCCGCTGCGATGTGGCTGGTCTTCTTCTGGACCCGGACAGCATATATTGTGTCCAGATCTGGTAAATGGCAGCCCACGATCCCATGAGCAGTTCTCACCACCCGGGCCAAGTCCTTTCTGTCCTTTGAAGAGCAGCTGCCGTACCACACCATTGCACTGAGACAGAGTATGCTTTCTATTG
The DNA here is from genome assembly GCA_028564935.1 of Neosilurus hyrtlii. NCBI lineage: Eukaryota > Metazoa > Chordata > Actinopteri > Siluriformes > Plotosidae > Neosilurus > Neosilurus hyrtlii. Next base: position 25,531 of record JAOUQZ010060395.1, read on the forward strand.
TAGCGCTGTAGAAGTTCTTGAGCAGCTGAGAGTCCAGTACATTTTAACTTCCTGAGAAAGAAAAGCTGTTGTTGGGCCTTCTTCACCAGGTGTGAGGTGATGATGGACCATACAGGTCAGACGAAATGTGAACGCCCAGGAACTTAATACTGTACACATGATCCACCATCTTCCCATGAATGCAAAAAGGAGCATGTCTTCCTGGTCCACCTGTAGTCCACTATGACCTCCTTGGTCTTGCTGGTGTTCAGAATAAGATTGTTAGTTGAACACCACTTAATCAAGTGCTGGACTTTCTCTCTGTATGGGTCTCATCGTTATCCGATATGAGACCCACCACGGTGGTGTCATCTGCAAACTTCATGAGTGTGTTTGTGAAGTGGATAGCAGTCGGTAGTGAAAAGGCTGAAGAAGGTCGGGCTGAGCACACAGCACTGCGGTGTTTCAGTGTTCAGGATCAGGGTGGAAGATGCAGAGTTCACAAGCACAGTGGTAAGAGGGAGTGTCTTGGGCTTCTGAATACATTTTAAAAATTGCATAAACATTATGTCTGATATTTTACAGAGAAATAACTCCAATCTAAGTGAAAGGAATTTCATCTTGCAGCAAGACAACAACCCACAACACAGTGTAACACAAGAAAAGACTTCATCAGGGGAACAAGTGGAAGGTTCAAGACTGGTCAAGTTAACCTTCAGATCTTAAAGGTGCCCATTCACTTACCAGGCATATTAAATAAACATTACATTATCTCCTGGAAGTAAAATGGAACTGGCCATAATCTCTTTCTGAAACCATTTGTTCCTGTATACAAATGTCAATGACTCCTGCACTGGGTGCGATGATAGTAAAGCCATTTTGAGGTGAGTAAATGTGCAGGACACTTGATTTTGGGATGTGTAGCGAGTTGTGTATGAGGTTGTAGAAAAATTTTTAGATTCCTCCTTAAATTACTTTTACTAAGTAAAGCTGCTTTGTGACAATGTCAATTGTAAAAAGCACTATACAAATAAAATTGAATTCCTTCCAAGTTATTGCATATGTGTAAGATTGTTCCTTTGGTCAAGCAGTTTTGTTATTGATATTATTGTAAACAGACACAGATACTTTAACCACACTGAGATACATTCCACCTCCTGAAGAGGCTGAAGGGGAAATCCTCCAAAACACACAACACTTGAAATAAGCCATACCACAATCCTAAAAAAGCATCACAAAGAGAAAAGTAACTTGTTGGTTGCAAAAACTTGTTTTTTGCAGGAATGGGAAAAAATGAAAAAAAAAGTGTTTTTTTACTTTAACTTCCTATTTATTTGCTCACCAAAACATTGTGTTGTTTGCCATTAAAAGTGTGATTTTTAAAGTTGTTTATCACATCTAGATGTAAATATTGTGAATATGTAAATACTGGGAATATTGTGTATAGAAAGGAATTGCCTTGCCATCCCAGATCTTTCAGAGAGGACTTTATACTGCAAATCAGGAATGTTTATTTTTTCCAGTATGACTGAGAAAAGGAAGAAAAATACATCTTTATTTATTATGCCTATTATGCCTGAACTGATTTTGTGTGCTTTTAAATTGTACTTGAGGTGGGAATTTGGCCAAAACATAAAAAATCTTAAAAAAAATAATAATAAAAAAAATAAACATTAATAGTGATGTCTATACAAATGTTAATTCCTGCAATTGTTCAATCAGCCAATCATGCTGACATGCATGTACAGGTCAAGAATTGCAGTTAATGTTCACATCAAACAACAGGGAAAAAATGCCATTTCAGTAACTTTGGCACAAATATTGGTGTTGGTAGAGATTATACATAATACTACTCAAATGCAGGTTCAGAAAATTAATGAATGAAAGGGGTCAAGCTTGAGAAAAATGGGCATGCATGTGCTGACAGGAAACTCCAACAGCCATGCAATAGATTGAGACACATTTTTTTCATTCTGATGACATTACCTGAATCTCCTGACCTACATCTGCATAATTTTATCTGTTGTGTCTGTCATATTATGTAAGTAATAAAATTTAATTACACTGCATGGTACAGGTACTAAGCAATAAAATGCAGTTCAGCATCCATTTTTTCATTTACAGCATTTAGCAGACACCCTTATCCAGAGTGACTTACATTAATCATTTTTACACAAAATTGAGCAATTGAGGGTTAAGGGCCTCACTCATTGACCCAATAATGGCAGCTTTGTGGTACTGGGGCTTGAACTGCCAACCTTCTGCTTAATAATCCAGAAATGTAACCACTGAGCCACCTCTGGCCCATCCACCAGAAATGAAAATGGCACTGTGCAATGACGTGACAATTATTATATTACTATATTACTATATTATTATTATAGTTATTGGTAGTTATAAACAATAGTAATATACAGTTACTGATACTCCTGTCTCTGGTAAGTTAATAATAAGGTTCTAATATATACATTTTTACAGGATGGAGTTTCATTAATTTAAACTAATGTAATTTATAATTAACTCCACAGAATCAAACCACATTTGAAAGTCATGTTCAATACTATACTCTGAGGTAAGGGGCATAGATTTGGTTGTAGTCATCTGTAGGGAGTAGTGTTTAATTCACACTGCTGGCTTTTTGGAACTGTAGTTGAATTCAGCTGCAGTTTGATGTATCCACAATAATTTAATAAAAACAATAATGTAATATGTAATCTGATCCTAATGTTGATTTGTTTGCCAAGAAACATGATACAAGTCAATAAGCATTCAGCAGGCATTTCACAGGGTTAGAATTTAACTGCCACAGAACTTGTGCAGTATGTTCATCTATGGTCATGTTACCGTTTGAGGTAAATGACAAAAATTGTCATTTTATAGAACATCGTAAACCCTCGGCCAGGACGCCTCAAGTGTACAGAGGACAAAATCCATCCTCATTATGACCAGTTTTGGACAATCCACATTTTATTAGCAACCCCCCACACAGGTTTAGGTCATAGGAAGTGATTGTGCAAAATTTTAGAAAGTTATCATACATATGAGCCAGGCAAACTTTATAGGTTAAAGGTTACTGTGCCAAGGTCAAAGATCACATATGCAAATTAGTTATCCCATACACAGGTTTAGGTCATAGGGAGTGCCTATGCAAAAGTTCAGAAAGCTGGCCTGTGCATGAGCCGAGCAATGGCCCAGACAAAGTTATTGTCATGCCGTCTGCCAAGTTCCAAGATCATGTGCCAAGGTCAAATATCACATATGCAAATTAGCTACCCCACGGACAAGTTTAGGTAATACGGAGAGTTTATGCAAAAGTTCCGAAAGCTATTATGCATATGAGCTGAGCAATGGCCCGGATAATCTTTATGTTCAAGGTCACTGTGCCAAGGTCAAAGGCCACATATGCAATTTAGCTACCCCATGCACAGGTTTAGGTCATAGGGAGTAGCTGTGTAAAAGTTCAGAAAGCTGGTATACGCATGAGCCGAGCAGTGGGCTGGGCAAACGTATTGCATAACTGCAACCCGAGATTTGAAATCTCAATTGCTTTTCAGCACATCCAAGAGCCAAGGAGCAGGGCAAGAAGTCTTATTAGATAGTGGGCAGTGGAGATTAATAGATGCAGAAATTGAAGAGAGGAAAATGTCAGTAGCAAAATCTAATGGTAGGGAAGAAAAGGAGACAGGATCAAGAAGATTAGATATGGTGCAGGAAGCAACCAATAAAGGGGATACAGGCTGGAGGTTTTGCTAAATGGGGGAAGAATACTGAAAGCTGATTTTAGATTGAAAAGAGTGATGGCACAGTATACCAAGGGGTGATTAGAGATCATGTGGAGTAAGGTAGCTATAATGCCTGTAACTGGGGAGGGACAGCTGAAAATGAGATCCAGGAAATTCCCTCCTTTGTGTGTGAGAGAACAGTTGTTACATGTTAGAGAAGGCAAGTGGACTGAAGCTTGTCAAATTAAAGTCTCCGAGGAGGATCAGAGGGGTGTTGACAGTAGAGAAAAACTAAGGATTGTGTCCATTTCTTCTAAAAAAAAAACGTGTACTAGGAGTCCAGGAGAGCACTAGAGGATAATGATAAGGAAGTTGATTGGAGAGAAAACTGTTACTGCATAAAATTAAAAAAACAAGATGAGACAGAGAGAGTGGTGTGAAGCACAAACTAACATTACATTTACAGTATTTGGCAGACACCCTTATCCAGTGTGACTTACATTCATCATTTTTATACAACTGAGTAACTGGAAGTTAAGGGCCTTGCTCAAGGACCCAACAGTGGCAGCATGGTGGTACTGGGGTTTGAACCACCAACCATCGGAGCAGTAATCTAGAGCCTTAACCACTGAGCCACCACTGCCCATCAACTCTGAGACAAGAGCAGACTGCCACTGCTTCTCCCATTTGCTTGTGGAGTTTGAGAGAAAGTATAACTAGAGGAAAGAGCTGTTGGTGTAGCTGAGTTGTGTGGTGAAATCCAAGTTTTACTTAGTACCAGGAAGTCAAGACAATAATGAGAATTAATGGCAGAAGTAAAATCAGCTTTTTCATCTTGTCATCTAGGGCAGTTCTGTCTTGCCACTGTCACAACAGACTTGCTCATTAAGGATATATAGGACTTATACTCATTTGTGCTCAACTGCTTAATCCTTTTAGGGTTGTAGGGAGGCTGAAGTCCATCTCAGCTGAAGGAGGGGACCCACATCCTGATCAGCTCGCCAGAACATTGCAGGGCAAACACATACACAACCATTCACACTCACACTAACACCTAATTAAAGAGTTAAATATAAACAAATAAAATCTTTACTAGGGTCTATCAATTCAAGTATTAGGAGTAATGCTAGATTTAACCCTCTCTTGGAATTACCATACTGACTATATTTCTTTTAAAATATTATCTAGTTTGGACATGTTGTGGAAAAATGTGTGGCAGTGAGGGAGTGAGCTACACCTTTCCTTCCTTCCCATTAAAGGCTGATGTGCCCATGAACAATGCAGCTAAACCCAACTGCTCTCCCGGCGCCCCAATGTGTGTGTCAGCCAACTGCCCCAAGGGTGTGCTCACTGTTTACGTGTGTGTGTACTCACTTTGGATGGGTTAAATCCAGAGACAATAATTTTCCTTGTTGGATTAATACATTCATCCATTCATTTTCTAAGCTGCTTAAACCCCAATTAGGGTTGTGGAAAGGTCGGCACCTATCTCAGCTGACTCTGGGCGAGGTCGTAGTACACCCTGGACAGCTCGCCAGGCCATCACAGTGCCAACACTCACACAACCATTCAAACTCACACCTAGGGGTGATTTGGAACAGCCGAATTAGCGTACTGTGCATGTTTTTGGACTGTGGGAGGAAACTGGAGTACCTGGAGGAAACCCATGCAAGCAAGGGGCGAACATGCAAACTCCACACAGAAACGCCTGAGCTGGAAATCGAACCCAGGCCTTCCTGCTGTGATGTTGACATGCTAACCACTATGCCACAGTGCATCCCTAGGATTAATACAGTATAGCAAATTTTAAAAAAGCAAACGTCCTTCAAACACATATTGATAGTTCCCATAAACAGCTGCTAAATGCAGATGCATCACCTGGCCATAACTGGCCATGAAACTGCTGTCAATCCTGTGAAAATGGACTGTGTGTGTATATCAGTCCTTAAGGTAAATGCAACAATTTAGTTTAAACTTTTAAATTACAGCTAAGGGTTTACACATTAATTGCATCATGACACTGCCCAAATGCTTAAAAAGTAAAACAAATCTAAACTGTACTTCATTTGTCATTGCCAAATGGCTAGACTTGTTTTACAAATGTGTATATTACTCAGCAAACAGTAGGTGGCACCAATACCATTTAGCAGCAATTTCCAAACCAGACTCATGGCAAAGTTGAAATGCTTTTATAATTATTATAACATAGAGATCATGAGAACAAAGCAGACAGACAGATTCTGTGAATAGATTTTTAGAACAGGTTAATAATTTAAACACCAAAACAGAATAAACACAATAAAACAACACAACACAAAATAACATAACATAATATAATAATTCATGAGGCAGCATGGTGATAGCACATCTGCCACACAGCAAGAAGGTCCTGGGTTCATATCCTGAGGTCAAGCAAGGGCATTTCTGTGTGGAGTTATCATTTCCTCCCTGTGCTTGCATGGGCTTCCTCTTTCAGTCCAAAAACATGCTCATTAAGCTAATTGGCTATTCCAGATTGCCTCTAAGGGTGAGTGTGAATAGTTGTCAATGAATATTCATTCATTTGCCAAACTAATTTATCCTACTCAGGTCAGGGTGATGATGAAGCCTATCTGAGCCGACTCAGGACAAAAGTGAGTTACATCCTGAACAAATGCAAATTCCACACCGAAACCATAACCACCTTGCTGTGAGGCACATGTGCTAATCACAATTCCACCCTGCCACCACTTAAGATGGAATTATGGCATAATTCCATGACACATTTGGTGTTGGGAGGATTTATTGAAAATAAAGCTAAGTGCTCTGGCATTTTTTTTCTGTAGGCTACACAAAGTAAATTCTAGATTGTTGGAAGTTCTGGCAAAGAGACTCCATATATTATTATTACATATATTCGGTAAAACAATACTTTGGAAAAAATGTATTGTGGTTGGGTATAACTACCATACTTTAAACCGTTTAGAAAAAAATGTTACTTATTTGATTCTATTAGGTTAACTTTTATATGTGAACCTACAATTATTATGGACTATTGTGCCAATAAAAATAACATGCTCTTTAACTGATTTAAAAAGTTAAGATACCAGTTTATTATAAAAGTGTCTAGTCATGCCAGTGGGTGTTAATATTATATGTTAATAGATATATATATAAAATAATATAATATATCATATAATATATGAATGGTAATATAACATTCATTCATTCATTCATTAATTTTCTGAACCGCTTGATACTAATTAGGGTCGCGGGGAGGCTGGCGCCCATCTCAGCAGACAGAGTACACCCTGGACAGCTCGCCAGGCCATCGCAGGGCAGAAACATGCTGACGGCAATGCAGCCTACTCTTAATGAAAATCAGCAATGGTTCTTTTACATGCCTCTCACCATAGACAGTGAGAGACATAGCCGGCATTTGATAATCCAGTTAGCTGCACTGGGGGTGACAGCAGTGACAACTCATTGATAGTGGAGCTTAAACCCCCGACCTTGGGATCAGTAATACGATAAGACAACATAACAAATATAATATAATATAATATAATATAATATATAATATAATATAATATAATATAATATATAATTCCATCAATTCTGTATACTTCTCATCAGTATCTTCAGAAGAGAAACTGGCACTAGAAATGAATAACTAATTTATTAAAAAAATCCTCGCAAAAGAATGATATTTCAGTCACACCAACAAATAAAACTGGGCCAGTTGTCTGGAGAAAAGAAATTTGGATGAAAGCTTCCTTGGAAGATACATAATAACATCACAAGTTTACTGAGCATCATGAGGAATATGCACAGCTCTTCAGAACAGATGTCTAGTCTGAGTAACTAAGAAACTGTCTCAGCAGAGTTGCCTCACTACTTACTGCAGTCTCTCAGAAATCTACATATTGTTATACTAGATGGCTGGGTCCTTTAAGAATCTTTAGAGAATAAATTAAATGCACATTGCATGTGCATGGCTCATTAGAATTGTCTTTTAAATATTCCCATGAGCACACTCAGTCTGTTATTTTTTCATGAAGCTTTACTGTTATACTCATGGATCAGGCTAAATTGTAATAATAATAACAGTTATAATAACAATAATTATAATATTAATAATAATAATAATAATAATAGTAAACTGCCCTCGAATAAAGATAATGAAATTACATACTGTCAGATGTAAAGGGGTTTAGCATCCACTTGTCAAAAATATAGATTTTTTGCTAAAGTTCAAGCATATTTATTTACTATATTTTTTCCACCTACCTGTTATACATGCAAGATAATTTAGTGAACTGTGGAAAAAGAACTTTAATTTGCTATGCTCATTTGGTACATAACAATGTACTGTAAAAAAAAAATAACCAAAAATTGATCAACTGTCCTTTCTAAGAAAATACTATACTTACACAAAGAATGTTATAGAAAATGCATTATATAAAACTATAACAGTGTATGATTCAAGGACATTTCATTTATAAAGCAATGCAACTAATTAGTTTCCAATGAAATGTTACTTAATTATTAGCAGAAAATTGCCCTAAATTAATTTCACTGCAGACATAATGACCTCAGGGGAATTTTAATGCACTTACATCAATTCAATTCCCACAGACAACACAAATATCTTTTTTATACCGCTTTTTCAAAATGAGAAATCAGGCAAATCAAGATTTTGTAACATTTTGTTTTACATTTCTTTTCACAAAGAAATTGTTGGATATTCTTTTCACTATTAGTTACATTCAGTTTTTTTATAAAGCTTGTGAAATTTCTACATCTATCAGATTTTTATGTCAAATCTCTTTTTGTAGTCTCTATCGTGCTGCTGAAATTTGTTTTAAGGAGAAACATATGCACAAAAATAACAAAGAAAAAGATGGTTCCAGAAATTTCTGTGTAATATAACATTGTTAACATAAAACAGAAGAAACACTTCTGATTCAGATGTTGTCCCATATTTATGTTCTTCCACTTATATACTGCAAGTTTTAGACAACTATAAGTTTAAGTTTATAACAGTGTGGCTGGTGGTCTTTCAAACAGGTAAGCACATTTTGGGCCTACATAATAAACATTTGTCCATTATTGATATTTATAGTTAAATTCTTATGTATGTCAAAGTAAGCCGGATCTCCACAACCCAGTTTTGATCAAACAGCCTGAGATGGTGATTTGAACAAACTTTACTAAACTAAAACAAGGAGCAAACTCAACACTATATTATGTTTGTATTTACAGTAGGATATGTAACAGTGTAAATAGTAAGATATATTACTAGCAAAAACAGACCACAAGCAGCAGATAATTGTTGAATATCCATGTCGGACTAAACTTGAAACAATGCTGCTTTCAATCAAAAAGGTCCCACCATTTTGACAGTTCCTCCAATCAACATGCTGCAGCCCAGCCTACTAACTCATTCACAGAAGTGTCCCACTCAGGAAGGTGCTGCTGTCATTTATGCATCATGTAGCTAGTCCTTCCAGATACAGTTAAACACATCAACCTCATCTAACTGGCAAAGGAGGAGACATTACAGTCATTTTTACTAATAATCTAGATGTTATACAAAACTCTGGACATACATTTAATGCGTTTGAAATTCTATATAATAACTTAACATATGTTTCCAGAAAAATTATCTCTAGGCAGCTGATCCTTTTAATTATTACTTACAAACCCACAGGGCCATACTCTAAATTCCTCTAAATTTGCAGACTTCATTTCTAACCTGATTGTTTCCTCAGATAGAGCCTTAAGAGTTGGTGACTTTCATATTAATTATGATAACAAAAAAAATCCTTTAAGGACAGCATTTGTGTCTTTTCTAAATGAAGTAGAGGTAAATCAGAATATAGTAGGACCCATTCATGATTCTGGTCACATGCTAGATTAAATACTAACTTTCAGATTAAGTATTGGAAGTATAGTCACACACATTCAGAGACTATTTCAGATTATTTTCTTATCTTGCTTACAATGCATCTTAATATTACATACACCTTGCAAGGTTATTAAGTACTTTTACCTCAACTATGCTTTCATTAGTTTCATTAATAATTGCTTAGAATTATCAACTATGATTGGATCACTGTCGGATTCCACAGAATTCGATCAGGCAACTGAGTGCTTTGAGTGAAATTTGTGCTATACTCTAGCAAGTGTAGCTCCTCTTAAATGAAAAATAATCAGAGGAAAAAAAAGCATCCTAATATATTGATGATATACACACACTAAAAATTAACACCTGAAAATTAGACATCAAACTAATTGACATTATTCCAGTTAGCATGGAAGGAGAGTCTCCTTAACTACAGAAAGGCTCTTCTGTGAGTGCTGCTAGACCAACATATTCTTCAGGTATAATAAAAGATAAAACTAATCTAAGATACTCTTTTAATATTGTTGCATTAACTAGAAATAAGACCAATAATAAAACATGCAGACCATCAGCAGTGATGACTTTATAACTTTTTAATGGTTAAATTGAAAATATCAAGCACAAAATATATTCCCCAAACTTAAAGTCAGATATTTCAGTAACTAAACTGGAAAATGACAATGTACTGCTATCAGATCAGCGACTCGAGTGTTTTAGTTCTCTTTAGGAGATAGAACTACTCTTAAAACTAATTATCATTAAGTCATGAACCTGTGTGCTAGTACTTATATATTCTTTAAACAGATAGTACCAGAAGTGATCAACCCTTTATTAAATGTAATTAATTCTTCCCTTAGCACTGGTTATGTACCTAAATCTTTGAAACTAGCAAACCTGTGATTAAAACAACCTGACCTCGAACCCTGTTAGGTGTCCAACTACAGACCGATGTCAAACCTCCCTTTTATCTCCAAAATCTTAGAAAAATCTGTATTGCAGCATTTATGTTCATTTATGGAGAAATAACATTCATAAAATGTATGTCAGGATTTAGGCTTCATCAGAGCAAAAAACAAACAAACAAACAAAAAAAAAAAACAACAAGAACTACTGCTGGCCTCTGTAGTGAAATAGTGAAATAGGACCCTTAAACCTTAACAGTTAAATGTCCTGATTCTAGGCCATCTACTCCAACTACACACTTATCTACACACCAACTGCACATGTAATTTTCCATTATTGAAACCAATTATTTCCTTGTTTTTCCAAACAGGGCCATGAAAATGAACTGTAATTAAAACATGAGCTGTCGGTAAAAATAGTTGTTGGGCCCTGTTGTTCTAGCCCCCATTTAATTGCATTAATCATTTCTGCAAGTTGAGCTGCCTGAGTGCTACCTCTCTTTCTTGCTAATCAGAACAAAGTGTACCAAATTTCAGTCATGTAGAGGCAGGGTTTGAATCTGCCATAATAACACAGACCAATATATTACCTAGACCAAACAAAAAATTACATGTAGAATGACAAACATGGCATGCTTCAACAAAACCCCAAGTTTTTACTTGCTATGGTCCTAACAATAACAGCAAATTATAGCCAATTTTAGCACTACGTGCAGAGAGTTTTAGCCCTTACTACTTTAGCACCCTAAACAGAGGCTGAGTAAACATATTACTCTCACATACACACAGTGTTGACAGCCTCAGAACAATGGTGCAAGTAGTGCCCGCTTGGGCTGCAAGTGACAGACGGTAGACCTGAATGCAATAGCCATCAGACAAGTACATAGTACATAACCACAATACCGGAGGAGATACGGTGATGCCGGCGGGAATGCAGAGCTGGTATTAAACATAGAATGAAGAAGAGGAGGTATAAACCCTGCATCCCAGCAGTTATCACGGGCAGTGTAAGACGAATGAGCTGGAAGCACTCACACACAGGAAGTTCAGAGAATGCAGCTTAATATACTTCAGAGAAACGTGGTTTCACAAACTGATACCAGACTCACGTGTTTCTATCCTCGGCTTTCACACTGTGTGGGTGGACAGAGATACATACCACTGTGAGCGGCAATAAGAAAGGGTGGATTGCTGTTCATCAACACCAGGTGGTGTAACCCAGGACACATCTCGCTGAAGGAGCATGTTTGCAGTATTATTTGCTGAGAGAATTAAACAGTGAGATCGCCATAACTGTTTACATTCCTCCATCTGGCAACATGGAGGAAGTGTGTGATGTCATTCACACAGTCACCATGAGACTACAAACCAAACACCCAAATGCCTTCATCACAATAACTGGTGACTTTCATCATGCTTCTCTCACATCTTCTCCCTCCAGTTTCTACCAATTCATTACCTGTACAACCAGGAAAAATAAGACCATGGCTTTAGTGTATGCTAATGTTAAAGAGGTATATAGATTAATAGCTCTTCCTCCACTGGGAGGTCACCTCATCCTGCTTTTGCCTACATATAAGCCAGTCATCCAGCGGTTGCCAGTGACTACAAGCACAGTGAGGAAGTGGTCAGAGGAGGCCATGGACTCACTACGTGGTGCCCTGGAAGCCACCGACTGGAAACTACTCTATGAATTTTATGGTGACGGTATTGATGCTGTCATGGCAGACACAGTTCAATTCACCAGAAGATGTGGAGTCAAAACCAAGAACAAATTTACTCAATCAAAGTGAAAAAAAAAAATCAGCAAATTGTTTAGCAGTTAAAAAATCAGGAACAATTTATTCAGTCAAAGTAAAAACAATAACAATTCAGCGCAGCAGGTGTGATCTCTAAATGAGCATTCAAAGACACCCTAACCCTACTCAAGAACGGGTGAAAATATACAGTTTAGTCTGTAGTGCAAAATGTCTGCCACCATTCATTTTTGGCTCTCAGAGAATACAGTGGGAAGATTGTTTACACCAAGTGCTTGTTGATACCATGTTGGGCTTTCCCGCACTCGTTAGAGGCTTCAGCAAAGGCCTGAGTACCAGCGGAAGGCCCACACACTTTACTACACATCGATTTATTTTACATTATTCATCACTTGATCATTTAGCAGTTCAACTACAAATTTACCAATCCTAATACAACAATCATAACATTAATCACCATTTAATCATTATATCATTGTATAAGTTTATCAAACATAATCATGCTTCCACAGTGCCATTACAGAATGTGTATCTGATTACATAAATATCTGTGAGGACAAATCTGTCCCCACAAAAGAGGTTCACTGATACCCTAACAATATACCGTTGATTACCAGAGCCCGAAAGTTCCTTCTTAATGAAAAAAAGAGGGCTGTCAGGACTGGGGATCATGCTTACCTCAAGCACATCGAAAAACAGCTAAAAATAGTAGCTTAAAGTAAAAAAGAGCAATGGCAAGTACAGTAAGAGACTGGAGGAAATAAGTCAAGAGATATTCCTACCCCCACCACAACCGAGTATCTTGTTTTGGGACTAATATACTATGTAAGAGAAGAATGTGTAAAATTATTATCATTGTTTTAAGAATATTTTTCTTGATTATAGTTTATTATAAATTATTTAAAATTATCTGCCATTGCAGTAAGATAATTGCACCTGGTAAAAATATTGTTTGAAGAACATTTTTCTTGTTTTAAGAATCTTCTTAAATGTCATTATATCGATAATTACATTATAACGATAATTACACTTAATACTGGGCAGTGGTGGCCTGGTGGTAAGGTGCTGAATTACTGATCCCAAGGTTGGGGGTTCAAGCCCCACTATCGACAGGTTCTCACTGCTGTCCCCCCAGTGCAGCTAACT
>JAOUQZ010060439.1:0-20385 GCA_028564935.1 Neosilurus hyrtlii
TTGTACAGACGTTGCTTGATTTTGCGGCCCAGCTCCACAGAGTAGCAATGAGGCTGTCCAGTGGAACTCATGAGCCTTGAATCTACCACTGAGTGATAGACCTTTTGATACATTGGAATGCTTAGACCGTGAATCCTAAGGGGTTGTTCCATGTCTGACTCCTTGGTGGTGACTCCATTGGCGGCAAAGGAGGCTGGTCGCAGACGGAGCTTAGGAAGAACAGCAGCATTTTCTATGTAACACTTTTCCAGAAATGGCTCCGGCTTCTGCGCTTCTTCATCTTGAGCTGCTTCCTTTTTCCTCTTTTTTGTAATCTAAACAAAAAAACATGACAAGCGAATGGAGGGTCAGTTCGTATCAAAACAGAATAAACCCACATACACACAAGATTGTAATAACAGTCAATATCTGAATGCATCTTATTATCAGGTTCAGTGCCTGTTGTTCTCAAATACCGTGAAATCATCTCACTCACTAACGCACTCATTTGCTGAACAGCTTAATTTTACTAGGGTTGTGGGGAAGCTGGAGCCTATCTCAGCAGATACTGTGCAAAGGTGGGGTACACCTTGAACAGCTTGCCAGACCACTGCAGGGCAACTCACAACCACTCACATCAAGGGGCAATTTGGAACAACAAATTAGCCTAATGTGCACGTCTTAAGTCTGTTGGATTTCACTAACAAAAATAGACAATGAGCAGCAGTTAATTGCTAAAAATCCATATGGAACTCAAGTTGAAAAGCTTTGATGTTGCTGTCAATTAAAAAGTCCAGCCACTTTGACAGTTGGGCCATTTTCAGAAAAATGTACACAGTAACAGTAAGGATATTTTCTAAAGAAAGACAGTCTTTTATGCATTAAGTTGAAAACAATGACTAAAGAAAGTGTTATGATGACACCTGGAGTCAAGAGGAATATAATACAGCGGGTTTTATTGTCCAAACAAACACTGGCTCATGGAGTCACAAAAACGGGAAACACACAAAACGCAGTATGAAAAAGAAACCTGCCACGAGGGGCGAACCAAAACCGAAAACACACTAGGAAAGAACACGAAGGGTCTGGGAGAAGTCTTAACGGGTACAGAACGCGGAAGCTAAGATGAGTCCGAAACGCTTGAAGGAGTAGCGGTGAAAACACGTGAATCTCCAACAAGGCTAGACACCGAAGTGTCTAGTGGGGGTTTATATGGTGGAGTTAATCAGATGCGGTAATGAGGTGCAGGTGATGACGATTAGTACTCGGGGGAGTGTGCTCGCGGTGTGTGAGAGTCGGGGAGAGAGTTTGCTCTGGACGTAACAGATAGCATGTGAATTTCATTATTTGTGAGCTTTTTTATCTATTTCCATTACCAAGCACATATAATTAATCCTTTCCATAGGAAATGTTATTTACTAAATTATAAAATGACCTTACAGTTACCAATGGTAAAAATTACCAAAATGAAGGTGTGTCATCTCCCTGTGATTTCATGTGAGAGTTTTGGTCAGTTATATTCAGAAAACAATATTATCTATCAATCTATGTGCATTCCATGTAAGGTAATTGTTTTCAGCCTAATGCATGAAAGGCTGTCTTTCGTTAGAAAATGTCATTACTGTTACTATGTACATTTTTCAGAAAATGGCCCAGTTCCTCTAATTATTGTTCAGCAGCCCAGCGTCCTAACACTCCCAATCCTCATAGAGCCCCTGAGAAGCTCAGAACCTCCCATTGTAGCTACATGCATGAGCACATATTTGCTGAAAATTTTATATTTTAGAGGAGGTAGACTTTTCCTCATAGTCTTACAGCCGCCACCACGCTGAAAACACTGGGTATTCTGGATGGCGGGAGAATTCACTATCAAAAGATAGCACTGATTTTAGGGTAGAGCACATATAATGTACATACTAAGTCACATCTCTGCACTTCATTTTACACTCTTAAGTTTTCTCACTCTGATTTTACCTCTCTCTCATTTCTTTGGGTCTTTTTTTTCTTTGGCTTTTCAGGCTTGGGCTTGTGACTGGTGTCCAATTCAAAGTGAGGCGCGCAGCTTTGCTGTGTTGGTGAACTAAATTCCTCAACATAATGTATCTGCCCATCATCATTTTTTTTATTTTCTTCTATCAGGGCTGGACATTTCAGTCTCTTGTACAGACGTTGCTTGATTTTGCGGCCCAGCTCCACAGAGTAGCAATGAGGCTGTCCAGTGGAACTCATGAGCCTCGAATCTACCACTGAGTGATAGATCCTTTGATACATTGGAATGCTTAGACCATGAATCCTAAGGGGTTGTTCCATGTCTGACTCCTTGGTGGTGACTCCATTAGCAGCAAAGGAGGCTGGTCGCAGACGGAGCTTAGGAAGAACAGCAGCGTTTTCTAAGTAACACTTTTCCAGACATGGCTTCGGCTTCTGCACTTCTTCATCTTGAGCTGCTTCCTTTTTCCTCTTTTTTGCAATCTAAACAAAAAAACATGACAAGAGAACGGAGGGTCAGTTTGTATCAAAGCAAAATGAACCCACATACACACAGGGTTGTAATAACAGTCAATATCTGAATGCATCTTATTATCAGGTTCAGTGCCTGTTGTTCTCAAATCCCGTGAAATCATCCCACTCACTAACGCACTCATTTGCTGAACAGCTTAATTTTACTAGGGTTGTGGGGAATCTGGAGCCTATCTCAGCTGATACTGTGCGAAGGCAGGGTACACCCTGAACAGCTTGCCAGACCACTGTAGGGCAACTCACAATCACTTACACACACACTAAGGGGCAATTAGCCTAATGTGCATGTCTGTGTGTGACGAAACTGGAGAACCCAGAGGGAACCCATGCAAGCACATGCAACGTCCACACAGAAACTCACACCTAGGGCCTTCTCACTGTGAGGCAGATGCTCTAACCACTACACAACGCTGCTGCCCTATGGTTAAATTGAATTTACTTAAACTTGAAAAAATACTTTGCAAGTATGTTGTGGCACATACAGATAATGCAGGAATATAACAGATAAGAATGTGAAGAAAGAAGGAATTCAGAACTACTTTGCACAGAAATAAGTAATATGATTCATCTTACACAAACAATTACACACAGCTTTAATGAAATATTGATGAATGTGGTCACATGAAACCCAGTACACTCACCATTTTGTTATCTGTTCTTGAGGCAGTAGAATTAGTTGGCTGTGGATTGAGGATGGGGACCAGAACAGCATTTTTAATATAGATATTTTTTGAAAGTTCCTCAGTCCCTTGGCACACAGCAGCCTGGTCTGCCTCGATCTTCTTCTTCTTCTTCTTCTTCTGCACAGTTGAAAGAATTCTCATATCATTTATGTGTATTGACTGTTAAACACAATAACATAAGATACTTGGGAAATGGGTCTTCTTTTTTAAATTGGATATGAACAAATCTAAAGTGAGGCACATGAGTTTGTCCCAACCCACCATTTTTCTTCTCCCCTAATGTTTAGCCATATCCAATAACCACCTGTTAAGTGTTGCCTCCCTACGTCTGCTGTAACCAAACTAATTATTATTATTGTAGTTGGTGTTGTTGTTGTTGTTGTTGTTGTTGTTATCATAATTATTTAAAAAATTTAATAGGGGGCGGCTCAATGGTTAGCACGTTCGCCTCACAGCAAGAAGGCTTGGGTTTGATTCCCAGGCTCAGGCGTTTCTGTGTAGAGTTTGATTGTTCTCCCTGTGCTTGTGTGGGTGTCCGTCCGGTAGTCCGGTTTCCTCACACAGTCTAAAAACATACACAGTAGGCTAACTGGCTATTCCAAACTGCCCCTAGGTGTAATTGTGAGTGTTGGCTCTGCAATGGTCTGGCGAGTTGTAAAGGGTGTACCCTGTCCTTGCCTAGAGTCGGCTGAGATAGGCGCCAGCCTTCCTGCAACCGTAATTAGGACTAAGCAGCTTAGAAAATTAATTAATTAATTAATTAATTAAATGAATATGGTGAACAAATATTTCAATCTCTGACATAATATTATGAATTAAAAAAATGAAGAATTTAAAAACTAGGGAAATAGTCAAGATTTCACATTACTTTGGCACCGATATGTGTGTGTGAGAATGCTGTTCCATTCTCGTAGATTCTGTTTGTAGTAAAGAAAAAATCCCAGATAAAAAAAAATTGGCAAATGCAGAATTTTTTTCAAAAGTAAGATTTATAAACTCATTTTTGTAAAAGCAGTTGGTAAATGTGGCCTGTTGTTTGTAATCTCTACCTAAATTTGCAGGCAATAAATGGAGCATGCCCATGATCCTGGGAGCTATGTTGTTGGGGGCATAAGCCCCTGGTAGGGTCACCCCAGGCAAATTAATCCCAGGGGAGGAATCAGAAATAGATTGCCCTCACAAAAGGAAGGTCATACCATTGTTTGGAATAGCAAGGTAGACCAAGCCTTCCAGGAACTCACGGGTCGGTTCACCTCTGCCCCTGTTCTGATCCTTCATGACACTACCAAAATGTTCATTGGGGAGGTTGATGCTTCGGACCTCAGGGTAGGTGCTGTTCTCTGCCAGAGAGGACCTGACAACAGAATCCACCCTTGTGCCTTTTTTTTCCACAGCTTATCACCCTCTGGACAGAATTATGATGTTGGAGAAAGAGAGCTGCTGGCCATCAAAATGGCACTCGATGAATGGAGGCACTGGTTGGAGGGGGCCAAACATCCCTTTTTAGTATGGACCGACAATAAGAACTTGCAGTACATCCAGCAAGCCAAACGCCTCAACCCATGCCAGGCTCTATGGGATCTATTCTTCAACTGTTTTCAGTTCACCCTGTCATACCGATCAGGGTCCAAAAATCTGAAGCCAGATGCCCTGTCTTGAGTTTTTCCTAGAGATCACACCAACTCCACAGAAAAATCTATTCTCCCTGTGTCAAAGATCCTGGCTCCTGTTCATTGGGATATAGAGACTTTGGTCCCACAGGCCTTGAGAAATGATGACCTGTGGGGGTGTTGTTTGTTCCTTCCTCTGTTTGTTCCCAGGTCTTGCAGTGGGGCCACTCCTCCCAGCTCACCTGTCACCCTGGAGCCACCCAGGCCCTGTACTTCCTGCAAAGGTGCTTTTGGTGGCCTACTATGCAGGAGGATGTTCAGGCTTTCATCTCAGCCTGCCTGACCTGCACACAAAACAAGGACTCCAACCTCCGTCCCCAAGGTCTGCTTTATCCCTTGTCCATTCCAGAAGGACCTGGTCATATAGCTCGCTGGATTTCATAACCAGAATGCCTCCATGTCAAGATAACACAGTTATATTAGTCATTGTTGACCGTTTTTCTAAGGCGTGCCATTTCTTGCCTCTACCCAAGCTTCCCTCTGCTAAAGAAACTGCTGAACTAATATGCCCATGTCTTCTGAGTTTTTGGTCTACCTCTAGATGTCGTGTCAGGCCAGAGTCCCCAGTTCACCTCATGCTTCTGGCAGGCATTCAGTAAGTTGATTGGCACTATGACAAGTCTGTCCTCTGGTTTCCACCATCAGCCCAATGACAGACTGAGCACATCAACCAGGTCCTGGAGTCCAACCCAGCTTCCTGGCCTACCCACCTCCCCTGGGCAAAGTATGCAGTAAACACCTTGCACTCCTCTTCATCAGGGCTGTCCTCTTTCGAGTGCCAGTTTGGCTATCAACCCCCCCTTGTTCCAGGACCAGAAATCTGATGCTGGGGTCCCTTCGGCTAAGCAATTTGTGCAGCATTGACAGCGGGTTTGGATGAGGGTCTGACACAATCTCCAGCGGACTTCGCATCAACACCAGAAACAGGCCAATCGGAGATGTAGACCTGCACCCACCTTCCACCCGGGCCAAAAAGTCTGCCTCTCCGCCAAGGATTTGCCCCTGAAGGTGGAGTCACATAAGTTGGCTCCACGCTTTGTGAGCCCATTCAAGGTGCTTCGGAGGATCAACCCTGTGGCCTACCGCCTCCAACTGCCCCCCTCTATGAAGATCCACCCTACCTTTCATGTATCCCTATTAGGGCGTGTGGCCTCTTGCCCCGTAGCCCCCACCCCTAACCTCCCCCCCAAGTTATTGATAGTCAGCCCACATTGACCATCAGCTGCATTCAGGTCTCCCGCAAAGTTCAAGGCAGTGGATTACAATACTTGCTTGATTGGGAGGAACGCTCATGGGTCCCAGCCAGGGACATCCTGGACACGGCCCTCCTTCGGGACTTCCATGTTCAGCATCCTGATCGTCCCGCCAGAAATCTGTGTCTCGTTTGTCCTGTTGCATTTAAGCTCTTGGGTTCACACTTGTCCTTGTTCAAGTCTTTGAGTGTTCACTGTGAGTATTGCGTGTGTTTTCACCCTGCTATTTTGGTTAACTGAGAGCTTGTTTTTGACTTATCTGCTCTCCTTCTGAGTTTTTGATGTCCTAACAGCCTTTTTGAAAAGAAAAGTATTTTTTGTCCTCCCTTGCTTTTCTCTTGTGTTTTTGCTGCCTTTTTGAAAAAGACTTTGGTTGAGCCTGTTTGTATATTTTTGTGTTACCATCTGAATAAACAACCCGAACTTCACCCTCGTGCCAGCTTCTGCTTTTTGGGTCCTTCATCTGGTGCCCAGTGAGCTCAATGAAATACAGACTCTTGACTCAGAGACCCGGGTTCTTTTCCTGGTCCACCTCTGACACCACTGTCCTAAGACCCCTGGGCAAGGTCTTAACTGCAAGTGTACTTTTGTCACAATGTGAATTTGAGGCAGCAGCTATATTTTTAATTTTCTGATGGTAATATTATCAGTCATAATCACTGGAATTTCACAAAATGAGCAAATAATCCTGATTTTTCTGGATACAGTGCGAGCTGCAAGAGGAAATCCTATTCATGCATAGGGAACAGAGCGCATGTGCAAATCACAGCAGGGGGAGTGAGCTGCACCTTCCCTTCCTCCACATTCATAGCCGAAGTGACTTTGAGCAAGGCACCTAACCCCCAACTGCTCTCCAGGCACCCCCAATGTGCCCACTGCTCTGAGTGTGTGTGCTCACTGCTTACGCGCGTGTGTGCTCACTTTGGATGGGGTAAATGTAGAGGCAATAATTTCCCTTGCAGGATTAATACAGTATTGCAAAATCCCCCCCCCCCCCCCCAATCAATCAATCAATCAATCAATCAATAAATAAACAGTTCACTCGTATGACCACTGTATGTAAACAATCAGTCAAACAATCGAACTCACTCACTCTCCGGATCTAGATGATTCACACAAGTTATTCAAACTGACGTGAAAAGGTAACAGTCACTGAAAAGTGAGCTGTTTGTACGTATGCTAAATGTAGATAAAATTATTAAACTCACCATGTTATCATCTGTCTGTAAAGCAGAAGAAATGGGTGGTTGTGGACTGACTGATATTTTAAACAGTCCTAAAGGGGCAAATACAACTTATTTGCATGAAATTTGGGATATATGTATCCCAGGAGGATGAAAAAAAAAGTCTCTTATATGTTCCTCTATACCCAGTGGGTGTTTTTACCTATTAGCCTTTGACTAACTCTTCCTAGACAATTTTCTTAATCAACCTAAATTTTTTCAGTCCACTGTAAAGAGGATAAAAAGTTATTAAAAGCTTTTACCCATGTTGAATGGTGTGGACATAGTGGCAAAGTGAAATTGATGCTTCTCAAAAAACAGGAAGTTAAGTCTATTTCACAGATAAATCAGTCTGGTCAATCAAATTTCATTCTAATAATGAGCATCCCACTGTAAATAGATTGATATGTTCTAAGTTTGCTAACTCATAGCACCACCTAGTGGCAATAAAAAATGCCATGTCTTATACAGTACTTTGGCCAACTCCTCCAATCTTATTGATTACAGCCATAACAATTTTGTTCAATAAAGTCATAGGATCTTTTTAAACTTCTTATTTGGACAGTGTACTCTAAAGACCTTGAAGGCTGCCTCTTTTGAACAGCATGGATGTGGCATCCCATCAAACTTTGGTGTCTTGCCTTTAAACAGAAACAGACTATTACTATTTGTTCAGTGAAGCAGGCTACCGGACCACATTTTATGCATATAATTCACATTTTGTGAGCATATGTAACCACCCAAGATGCACCAAGAAGCCTCCTGCAGCCATATCCTAAACCCAGCAGGACGTCCACCATTTTGAATGAACTCTCATGTTGTACCACTGTTGCAAAATTTGGTACACACAGTGGCGTTTAACAAACTTCTACTAGGGGTAAGACTGGAGCCTATCTCACCTGACTCTGGGCACACCCTGAACAGCTCACTAATCCATCACAGGCCTCCCCAGAACCATGCACATTCACACCTAGGGGCAATTTGAACAAGAAAATTATATGCATGTCTTTGGACGAAAACCAGAGTACCCGGAGGAAACCCACGTGAGCATAGGGAGAACATGCAAATTCCACACAGAAACACTCGAACCCAGGGATCGAACCCAGGAACTTCTTGCTGTGAGGGGGACGTGCTAACCACTACACCATTACATCACCCTTATGGAATTTCAGTGATTTTAATTACCGCCAGTACCAGTGGGGAAAAAAATCGCCACAGCCTCTTATTCACATGTGGTTTTGGCTACAAATGATTGTGAACTACACTTTTTGATTATAAAATTGCACGTTTTTGCTAAATAATTATACTACTACTACTACTACTAATAATAATAATAATCTATTACTATAAGTGAACAACATTTCATTAAATTTGAATGACAAAAACATGAATTTTATTGTCTGCAGTTTTATGTGGAAATGATTATCATTTATGCTGTTGTATCTTACTTTTTGAAATCAGTATAGCTATGTAGAGGATAGAGCCAAAATAATCCCTCCTCCAGATACTCGGGTTTGTACCAGGTTCTCGGGTTTCCTCCCACAATCCAAAGACATGCACATTAGACTAACTGTTCCAAACTGTCCCTAGGTGTGATGTGACTGGTTGTGTGTGTGTGTTGCCCTGCGTTGGTCTGGAGAGCAGTTCAGGGTGTACCTTTCCTTTGCCCAGTGTTGTCTAAAATAGGCTCCGTCTTTACCCGGGCTTCAGAAAGCAAGTTTAACAAACTCTGAGTCAAAACCTGAACTTCAGGTTGACCAACTCTGAGCTGCCGAGTTTTCGTAACGGTCAGTGCAATCAACTCTGAGGATAACATGAGGATAAGATATAAAAAGCACTCTTCAATGTATGATTCACCATGGCAACGGGTTGGTGGGCCTTGCTCCTCCTGTGAGCAAAAAGTGAGGAAAAAAAAAAACAGTACTATGGCACCAGCAAAAGATTGAGAGCTGCTTTATGTAGGTTCAGAGAGACACAGAGGGGATGAATATAATGAACCATCATGACATTGTCCATACAGTATGTGTCAGGGCGAAGTGTGGATAGGGAGATGCACTTTGCATATGAGATTTGTCTTTATCTTTTATCCCAGTGCTACTGCTAATGGCATCAAATGGGGTGGAAGGTTTATACTACTGGAACAACTCATATAAATCTTTCAGTTTAGATTGGGTCTGGGACTTGGGAGCACTTCAACAGTGTACAGTGATCTTTTCAGTGCAAGTGTCACACTTCTGCCTTGGACACGTGTGCTGCAGTCTGCTGTGACAGGGCTGAGAATATTGTCAGGATAAATTATTGATGGTGCAGAGAAACAGAAACGCTCAAACAGGAACTCATCAGGGAATGATAAAACATCCAGTCGGGGTGTGATCGTCCTCTCGATTCCTGCGGAGAATGTGCGCTTCGACACCAGCGGGCTGCTCCAGAAACAGACGCGCCCAGAGCAGGACAAACTCAGGGTTAGGGACGGCGAGCAGGACAGTTTCACCGAGTATGTTGCCCTGGGAACTGACTCAGAGTTTGTGAAACCGACTAATCAGAGTTTCCCTCATCTCAGGGTTGGGTAGCTCAGGGTTTTCATTAAACCTGTTGCAAACGAGAGCGCGCACAGCTGATCCAAAGAGGTTGTCATTAATACAGTGCAGACAGGGGAGCTGAGTGGGGACAGTGTCATTAATATTCAGTTGCATAAAGGCACATCATCCTTAAGGTTTTATTTTCACTAAACGGTCAATTATGCCCTATAACACGGGTGTTTTTAGAAGTGGAAGTCTAGTTTAACCTCGACATGGAGTACAATAACGTTGCATTAAAAAATTAATTAATTATTTAAATAAAAAAATAAAAAAAAAAGAAAGAAAGAAAAAACATTAGAAAGTTTTGGTCTAAGCAGTTCCATCATATCAGCATGATAGAAATGCACGGTATGTAAACAAACAAACACACAACAAGTAATATAAATAAATAAAGTAGTAAATAAAAGAATTCATTAATTAATGAACTCACTCTTCACATCTAGATTCACACAAATTAAAAGTTTGAAAATAGGATTTCTGTATCCATGTTAAAAAAAAATTAATAAATGATAAAAAAAAACACCTAAATGATGAACCTCACCGTGTGATCATCTTTCTGTGCACCTGAAGATCCGGATGGTTGTCGAGGGAGAACAGAAACAAGTGCAGCATCGTTAAAGAAGATCTTTTCTGCAGGTTTCTCCAGTTCCTGCAATGTACAGAAGCAAGTCTGATCTGCTCCTCCACACGCTGATGTGCTGTACTATTATACACAAAGCCAAGAAAAACACAAGTTCGTGTTTATACCTGTATCAGACCATTGACTGCTCTTTCTGTTCCACCGTTAATCATCATCCAAGTCTATTTCTAAACCCAGCCTTCTACAAGAAGTCCATACAGGATATAGAGCAAAGAGGTTTAAGGAGCAATCTCGGTGCCACACGCGCAGATCTCTTCATCTAAATCAGGTAACTTGCTTTTATTTCAATCTGTAATCATAACAAGATATAGGCCAATCATGGGGCATAGAATTTAGAACTTATCATCCTTGACGTCATAAGCAGCGACCGCAGTGTCACCATCATCATCATCATCATCAGGCAAAGGATAGGCTAGAGAAGGTGGAGATGATTTATATTAATCCTGAGAATTTAATTAAAGTTAATTATGAAATTATTCTTTACAAGTAATTTTTTTAAGAGTTTGTTTCTATAAATCACTCATTTAAAAGTAAATTGAAAGTCATTTCAAAGCATACTATGCTCTAGAAGTGTTGTATGTTTTGAAATGACTTTTAATTTACTTTTAAATGAGCACTTTGTTATTGTTTCCCTAAAGCTTGGTATCTTTGGTAAGGAGCATTATTTAAAAAGTTCAACTGCTTCCTCGGTTTGTCATCTATCTTAAGCTCCTCATATTTTTTTTGGCTGTCTTTTCTTGGCATTGTTCCTAAACCTTTTTCACTCTGTAGTATGCTTCTGACCTCTAAGGCTGGTCTGGTGGCTGACCTGACTCTTGATTCCATTGAGATTATCTAATTTTCTCACTTTTTCTGTAATAAAACATGTTTATTATCTGGCATTATTTTGTGTAATGCCTGGTTTCTAACCAAACAATATTATTCATCCATTCATTCATTAATTTTCTCAGCCTCTTAATACTAATTAGGACCGCAGGGAGGCTGGTGCCCATCTCAGCCGACTCTGTGCGAAGGCAGAGTGCACCCTGAACAGCCATCGCAGGGTCAACTCTCACACACCACCATTCACATTCACACTTACACTTAGGGGCAAATTGGAACAGCCAGTTTGTTGACTGTGCATGTTTTTGGACTGTGGGAGGAAACTAGAGTACCCGGAGGAAACCCATGCATGCACAGGGATCCACAAAAAAACACCCGAGACCAGGAATCGAACTCAGGCGTTCTTGCTATGAGGCGGACGTGCTAACCACTGCGCCACTGTGCCACCTGTTACTACTCATTAGTTTATTATTCCACACAGAACGTCTGCCTTACAGCAAGAAGGCCTGGGTTTGATTCCCAGCTCGGGCGTGTCTGTGTGGAGTTTGCATGTTCTCCCTGTGCTTGTGTGGGTTTCCTTTGGGCACTCTGGTTTCCTCCCACAGTCCAAAAACATGCACAGAAGGCCTTCTGACTGCTCCTAATCGTCCCTAGGTGTGAGTGTGAATGGTTATGTGGGTGTTGGCCCTGCGATGGCCTGGCCAGCTGTCCAGGGTGTACCCCGCCCGTGCCCAGAGTCGGCTGAGATGGGTGCCAGCCTCCCCGCGACCCTAATTAGGATTAAGCAGTTCAGAAAATGAATGAATGAATTCTATATGTTTATATGTAAACATGATCATGATATTTAGCTTCTTAAGCTCCATTTAGATCTTGTATTCAATCATGAACAATCTTTTATGAAACGTTTTTGTCCTGTAAACTTGACAACATGGCACAATTGGTAGATTTTTAGGGCAATTTCCTTAAAAAAAACAAGATATGTTTGAAATGTCCAATTTTGTTCTTAAAAGTTCACTAAGAAATATTAGTTGTGTCTAAAACCAAAATTATGACTACTATGCTGTAATTATGATTGGCCTGGGGAATAGTATAGAGTTTAAAAAAACGAAAAACCTTATGGATCCTTTTTATGTGAGATGGAGAAGTTTTTATTAATTCAACTGTATTTATGAACATTGCAGCAGCATATCAGTTTAGGTTTTTTTGTGCATTGCAGTCCCTGTAAGCTGTATATATATATAACAATATCATATACCGTGGCTGTTTTTGCACCTCACTGTTATGGACACTACATAAAATTATGGTCATTTAAATATGACTTTTCAAAGGTGTGTTGAAAATCCTACATCCATGCCAGTTGCTTATCAGAGATATTTTCACTATTTTAAGATATAAAATATTAAATTTATAAGGAAAAAGAGACAAATTTGCACAAATCAAGAAGTATTTGCCAGATCTGCTTCATTCAACCTGCAACAGAAAGAACAAAAATATAATTAAAGCATACACATATGTAACATGAAATGATTATAATTGAGGTTAATGTGAAGTAAGTACATTTTTAAATTTGCAAATATGTTACATTATAAAATCAATCAAATGAACTTACGTTCAGACATCCTACAAGAATTTAACAACTGCAAAAGGTACAAGTGAGGCTTGCATGTAACCACAGATATGTCTATGATATTGCAAACAATTAATAAGACATAATTTATGTGCATTGTTAAAGTTCAATGTGTGCAACAATGACAACCCTGTCAAAACAACCTGATTGTGGCTGACACTATTAAAAAGACAAATAAGTACTAAAAAGAACATGGTTAACAAAAACAAAATAATTGTACAGAGATTGATGTACAGAGACCGGACATAAGTAAATAGACGAGAAAAAAGAGATGAAAAAAGAAGAGGTTTTAATAGCCATTTGATGGCACGTAACAGTTTTTGAGCTGGTCTGGATGTCTTCTGCAATGTCTGTGACCTTGGAACGGCGATTTTTCTCCACTGCACTGAGCGAAGGCATCTCTCTGATGGTCTAAGTCGACCTGGTCGTGGATCCGTGGTGGTCTTACCTTTACTGTTGAACTTTTTACAGAAAATCTGACAATTCTTGAGCTCCTGGAGTGCGAGGCATGCTTGCATAACTTTAGCACAATTTTGTGCACCTTCATACAGCAGTCTGACTAAAGTTAATTAAATTTAAGTCATTAAATTGTCAGATTTTCAGAGAGGTGGAATTGTGGGTCAGTCAGAGGGTGGCATCAGCCAGTAACAAATAGCTGACAATTTGAATATTCTTGTCAACGGTAAAAAGTTCAGCAGTGAAGGTAAGACCACCACGGATCCACGTCCAGGGCGACCTGGACCATCAGAAAGATGCCTTTGCTCCATGAAGAGAGCAGTGGAGAAAAATCCCGGTTCCAAAGCCGCATACATTCCAAACCAGAAGACATCCAAACCAGCTCAAAAACTGCTACACACTATCTTCATCAAATGGGCTATTACGGCCGAGCAGCAAGACGCAAGCGTCTTCTTCGACCGGCAAATATTCATTCTGAAATTTCGGGTGCCTATTTACTTCATGTGAAACAATTAGGAAAGTCTGTGTATTTTTGTAAAAAATTTGGATATATAGATATTTAATCTCAATTTTATCAAAACTGAGAATTTTCAATAATATAACTAAGTAATTAAAACTGAAGAAAAGAGTTTTAAAGATCTTCTGCGAAATGTAATCCTACAAAATGTTATGCAATTATAAATGAAGAAAAAGTTAGGACACCCCCACATTCATCAGCACTTAAAATAGCTCGACTCACACACAGGTGAATCACATCAGGTGCGCATGATTAGAAGATCATTACTCAGCATTTTGAATGAGGTTTGCAATATTTAAACATAAGACATTTAGTTTGGTGTGTTCCTGACTATTGAAATGAGAGTAAACACCATGGTGAGAGCAAAAGAACTGTCTGAGGCCTTCAAAAAAATTGTTTCAGCTTATCCGTCTGGAAAAGGATTGAAAAAGATCTCAAAAGATTTTGAAATCAGCCAATCCACTGTCCGGAAAATAGTCAACAAGTGGAGGGCTTTCAAAATGACTGCCAGCATGCCCAGGTCTGGTCGTCCTAGCAAGTTCACCCCGAGAGCAGACCACAGGATACAAAAAGATGTCTCCAAAAAGAAGATCTTAGATAGTCTTTTATTCAGTTTCAATTGTTCAGCTATATTACTTGCATCTCTCAGTATTGTTAGAATTGAGATTAAATACTCATAGATTTAAAATTGTTACAAAAATTCACAGGCTTTGATAGATTGTCCTAATGTTTTCACATGAATGTATGTCTGGACTCTGTACACATATGCTGTGTAATGGGATGGACAGCTTAGCAATGCTCTCCTCTACTGGGGTCCAGACTTGTGTCCGTCTACCCCACTGTCTCTCTGTCCTGATGTCCCACCAGTATGTCACGTGAGCTACTCTGTCATGATGTCACAGATAAGGTACCCATTGTCTGTGACACATTCCATGACTTCATCATTATCTTTTTTCTTTTTAATTTTTTTCCTGTTCCTGATAGATGATTGTTGTTTCCTCGTAGCTCTCGGGTGCAATTATGTACTATTATGACCCAATAGCCAGAAACAGGTAATAACACTAAGGTCAGATTACTTGGGAGAAACATAAAAAAGACTGAAGTTTATGGCAAATGATAAAAAATATATTGAAGCGGAACATGACAAGCACATGACAAAGAAAATGATGTTTTTAAAAAAGTAAAAATAAAGAAAGAAACTAAAAAGAATGCCTTCTGATGTAATAATTAGATCGTACCCACCCATCCATTATTTATACTACTTCTCCATCAGGGTCAAAGGGGAAGCTGAAGCTGTGAGATTTAAAATCAGAACCTTCTCGCAGTGAGATTTGCTGAACTATTAGGGTCGTTGGGAGGCTGAAGCCTATCTAAACCAACAGTGGGTGAAGGCGGGGTACACCCTGAAAAGCTCACCAGGCCATCACAGGGCCAACACACACAGACACACACACAGACACACACACACACACACAGTCATTTACACTCATGTCCATACATAGGGTCAATTTGGAACAGCCAATTAACGCAATGTGCATGTCTTTGGACTATGGAAGGAAACCGGAGTACCTGGATGAAACTCACGCAAGCACAGGGAGAACATACAAACTCCGCACAGAAACGCCACCATATAGGTCTATGTGTTAGAAATCTATATCACTAGATGAATATAAAGCAAGAGTTGGTCTCATTTTTTTTTACCTCATTCTCTTCACATTCCGGCGGCACAGTGGCATAGTGGTTAGCACGTCCACCTCACAGCAAGAAGGTCCTGGATCCCATTCTCGGTCTCGGGCGTTTCTGTGTGGAGTTTGCATGTTTAACCTGTACTTGCGTGGGTTTTCTCCCAGTAATCCGGTTTCCTCCCACAGTCTATAACCATGCACAGTAGGCTAATTGGCTGTTCCAAATCGCCCCTAGGTGTAAGTGTGAGTGTGAATGGTTGTGTATGTGTGTTAGCCCTGTGGTAGCCTGGCGAGCTGTCCAGGGTGTACCATGCCCAGAGTTGGCTGAGATGGGCGCCAGCCTCCCCGCGCCCCTAGGATTAAGCGGCTTAGAACGTGCACGAATGCATTCCTCAGTGGTATGGAAATTGGATCCTTGATCAACCCCATAAACTTCCTTGGCAGGTTTGGTGATCCATCCTAAGATTTGGTCAGTCTGCTGGATTACCCGTGGGAAAGGAATTCTGATCTATCAGAAACCTTATGAAGCTGAAGTTCTGTTATCCCATATTAGGCAGATAATTAATTACTTCAAAACAAAAGACTTGTCCAGTTTCATTCACAAGCTGAACCTGTGCGGCTTCAGAAATCTACACTTAGACTATGACATATCGGAGAAGCAGCTCAACATCTCTCTTCCATCATGGCCCAACTGTGACCACCAAGTGTGCAGGATTGGTTTGTGCTCTTCCTCTTATCTTTCCTGCAGTGGTCCGTAGGTGGGGATGTGAAGTTAGTGATCAGGTGTGGACTGATGGTTAATGGGAAGCTGATGAAAGCTGCCTTTTTGCACACATTTACTGACTGACTAGCACTACAATATATTAATGTGTTATATTAATATGTTAAAAATATATTTAGGTGTTGTCTCCCTAGTGTAGTGGTTAGCACATCTGGAGTTTACATGTTCTCTTCGTGTTTTTATGGGTTTTCCCTGGGCACTTCAGTTTCCTCCCACAGTCCAAAGACCTGCACATTAGGCTAGCTGGCTGTTCCAAATTGCCCCTTGAGCGTGAATGATTGTGTGTGTTCTCCCTGTGATGGACTGGCAAGCTTCAAAGCACTAAAGTGACTCCAACAAGACCAAGCTTACATTCAAAGCATCATTCTGTGCCGAATTTGTCACAGAAAGACTGCTCTGATGAAAATTGCTGGCAATGTTTCAACAAACTGATAAAATAATAGACAAAACATTCACTCTCACTCATTTCCCGAAACACTTAATCGTACTATTAGGGTCACAGGAAGACTGGAGCCTGTCTCAGCTGACACTGGGCAAAAGCAGGATTCATCTTAAACAGCTCACCAGAGCCACTCAGGGCAACACACACACAACCCCTCACACCTAGGGACAACTTGGAACAGCCAATTAGACTAATGTGCATGTCCTTGGACTGTGTGAGGAAACCCAAAGTACTCCGAAGAAAACCCATGCAAGCACCGGGAGAACAAGCAGACTCCACACAAAAAAACACCCTCGCTGAGCCTGGGACTTGAACCCAGGTCCTTCTTGCTGTGAGGTGGATGTGCTAACCAGGAAAATTGAGTACCCGGAGGAAACCCACACTCAACCATCCATTTATCCATAAAGACCGAGATAAGGAGGAGGGTTGGGAGTAGGGCTAGCAACCTCAGCCATGTAAAAACCTGCCTGCTACAAAAATTGCAACAGCATCCACTCAGCGAGAGCCTGGTCGGGAAGATTCCTTTTTGGCAGGGTTCATGACACGTGCTGGTGAAAGCCTTCTACGCCAATGTAAAGACAGTCCTCCTGTATGGTTCCGAGACCTGGAGAGAAACAAAAACCAACAACAAACTCCAGACCTTCATCAACCGATGCCTGCGTCACATCCTTAACATCATGTGGCCTAAAAAAGGTCTCCAACACTAACCTCAGGGAGAGAACCAACCAGAAACCAATCAGCCAGTATTAAGAAGCGGAGGTGGGGCTGGATAGGGCACACACTTTGCAGGCCAGCTGACAACGTCGCAAAGCAAGCGCTGGGGAAGAGGAGAGTTGGAAGACCTAGACAGACCTGGACAAGGACCGTTGAGAACGAAGCAAAGGCAGCCAGATGGATGTGGGCCCAGCTGAGGGGGGTCGTCCAGAACAGAGTCCATTGGCGCCATGTGGTTGGGGCACTTCGCTCCCCTGGGAGTCTACAGGAATAAGTCAAGTAAGTCATGGGTGGTGATAAAGAGGAGTGATAAAGAAG
The DNA here is from genome assembly GCA_028564935.1 of Neosilurus hyrtlii. Lineage (NCBI taxonomy): Eukaryota > Metazoa > Chordata > Actinopteri > Siluriformes > Plotosidae > Neosilurus > Neosilurus hyrtlii. The sequence continues at coordinate 17,910 of JAOUQZ010060439.1, forward strand.
AGAAGATGATGAAGAGGAACATGTGAAGAGTACAAGTGGTGATGAGGAGAAAGATGAGTGATGATGAGGAGATGATGATGAAGAGGAAGATGAGGAAGAGTACAAGTGGTGATGAGGGGGAAGGTGAGTGATGATGAGGAGATGATGAAGAGGAAGATGAGGAAGAGTGAGTGGTGATGAGGGGGAAGGTGAGTGATGATGAGGAGATGATGAGGAGGAAGATGAGGAAGAGTATGAGTGGTGATGAGCAGGAAGGTGAGTGATGAGGAGATGATGATGATGAGGAAGATGAGGAAGAGTATGAGTGGTGATGAGCAGGAAGGTGAGTGATGATGAGGAGATGATGAGGAGGAGGAAGATGAGGAAGAGTATGAGTGGTGATGAGGGGGAAGGTGAGTGATGATGAGGAGATGATGAGGAGGAGGAAAATGAGGAAAATGAGGAAGAGTATGAGTGGTGATGAGGGGGAAGGTGAGTGATGAAGAGAAAGATGAGGAAGAGTATGAGTGGTGATGAGCAGGAAGGTGAGTGATGATGAGGAGATGATGATAATGAGGAAGATGAGGAAGAGTACGAGTGGTGATAAGCAGGAAGGTGAGTGATGAGGAGATGATGATGAGGAAAATGAGGAAGAGTATGAGTGGTGATGAGGGGGAAGGTGAGTGATGATGAGGAGATGATGAGGAGGAGGAAGATGAGGAAGAGTATGAGTGGTGATGGGGGGGAAGGTGAGTGATGATGAGTGGATGATGAAGAGGAAGATGAGGAAGAGTATGAGTGGTGATGAGGGGGAAGGTGAGTGATGAGGAGATGATGATAAAGAGGAAGATGAGGAAGAGTATGAGTGGTGATGAGGAGGAAGGTGAGTGATGATGAGTGGATGATAAAGAGGAAGATGAGGAAGAGTATAAGTGATGATGAGGAGGAAGGTGAGTGATGATGAGGAGATTATGAGGAGGAAGATGAGGAAGAGTACGAGTGGTGATGAGCAGGAAGGTGAGTGATGATGAGAAGATGATGATGAAGAGGAAGATGAGGAAGAGTATGAGTGGTGATGAGGGGGAAGGTGAGTAATGATGAGGAGATGATGATGAAGAGGAAGATGAGGAAGAGTACGAGTGGTGATGAGCAGGAAGGTGAGTGATGATGGGGGAAGGTGAGTGATGATGAGGAAGATGAGGAAGAGTATGAGTGGTGATGAGGAGGAAGGTGAGTGATGATGAGGAGATGATGATGAGGAAGATGAGGAAGAGTATGAGTGGTGATGAGAGGGAAGGTGAGTGATGATGAGGAGATGATTATGATGAGGAAGATGAGGAGGAAGATGAGTGGTGATGAGGGGGAAGGTGAGTGATGATGAGGAGATGATGAAGAGGAAGATGAGGAAGAGTATGAGTGGTGATGAGAAGGAAGGTGAGTGATGATGAGGAGATGATGATGAAGAGGAAGATGAGGAAGAGTATGAGTGGTGATGAGCAGCAAGGTGAGTGATGAGGAGATGATGGGGAGGAGGAAGATGAGGAAGAGTATGACTGGTGATGAAGTCTATAATCTATTTTAATAATTATTATATGTAAAAATCACTCATACTATTCTAGTCTCACTTTCAGTATCTTATCGGAAGAGTCCTAAGTCGGATGCAGTCCAATCAGCGTGCAGGTGGGCGGGGCTTCTGGCTAGAGAAAAAGTTCTTTCTCGTGATTGGCTGAAGAGGAGCGCTAGCTGGAGCAGGTTCCTGTACCGCAACACCGAGCTCTAAACAGAGAACATCCTCAGATCGCTTTCAGATCCTGCAAGCGAACTCAAAGCGTTCCGTCTGGTTGCCCTGTTCTTGCTTGCTGTATCGACATCACGGAAAAGATGCTGGCGTGCACGGAGATGATCACGATGTGCCTTCAATCAGCCAAGCGAGAATATCTCCGGTCCGAGCGAGAGGAGCAGCAGCTGCAGCACAATCACGGACTTTCCATTTTCCACGACGTAAGTACTGCCTGTTCCCACGAGCCGAATTTCCCGTCCCTGGTTTATTCTGCAAAGTCACTGAATACTCCTGTAGGGAAAGTAGGATAAGATCAGTGTTATGATTCGCATCTGCGGTTCTTTAAAGACCTGATCTCCTTTCTGTTTCCTGGATTATCATAATGACCTACACACTCAGGACCTCTTCATCTGCTGCATAGGAATAAAGCTACACATTTATCACATGGTGGATTATTAGGTTTATTTAATACCCCTATCATGATCAGTGTCAAATCACTAACTTGGGAGGAAGACAGTATCAAAATCTACAACCACATAAAAGGAAATTTTACAGTACAAATGTTTATGTTGATAAAATGTTACATATTTGTTTTTAGTGGTAAAAAAACAAGCAAAAACAAACAAACAAAAAAACCTATATATAAATACACACACACACACACACACACACACACACACACACACACACACACACACACATATATATATATATATA
>JAOUQZ010060562.1:0-20358 GCA_028564935.1 Neosilurus hyrtlii
CTGGCAAGCTGTCCAGGGTGTACCCCGCCCTCGCCCAGAGTCGGCTGAGATGGGCGCCAGCCTCCCCGCGACCCTAAATAGGATTAAGCGGTTCAGAAATGAATGAATGAAAAGTAAGTGTCATCATTGAAGTGTAAAACTATTTCTACACTCATGCCTCCTCTGTTTTAGAGACAGCGGGTTGCAAGTAGCATGCCTGTAAAGTTAAGACAGGAAGTCTGTCAGTTAAGCAGACTCGCTGTCTATGGGTTTAAAAGTCAACCTTCAAGCTGTAATGAAATCCAGTGTATCAAAGCTTCTTTTCTAGCAACTACCTGAACAGTTAGCGATTTCTTTTCCATGTCTGCTCGTTTATCTCCTACAAAAGTTAATGGTAGCAGTTAGTAAGTGTGAGACACAACCATGAAAATATGGTTTAACATCAGGAACAGGGTACGGTGAGTGGGACAAGTGCAGAAAAATCAAGAAAAAAAAACAGAATGGAAATGGAGCAGGCTAACTGACAACCCCTGAAGTGTAGCGTGTATCATCGTCCTGGAGATTAGCCATCCAAATTCAGATTAGGAAACATAAAACATCAGAAAGTCATGTCACCATGGCAACCACACATCTACTTTCTTTGGTTTTTCACTTAAAATTTTTTTATTAACCCTTTCCTTACTACAGTGACTGCTTTCATATCTTCTATATTTATTGTTTTAATAAAACAGATAATAAACAACTCGCATTACTGAGTTCAGTCCGAGGACGAGATGTTATCGTCATCTCTGCATCTGAGGCAAGTTTCCACAAATATCTCAGCACAAATTCTAATGACACACTTTGACTGGAGAAAAATTATGAATACGTTTGGTGTTTTAAGATGAAATTTACAACAAAAATAAACACATAGCTACTCAGAATGTAGGCGACTCTCTGTAGATTTAAAGTTGAGCAATGATGAAGCGCATTTTTGGATCTCTGAATGTGGTAACAGGTGGCATGATGGCATAATGCGTAACAATACAGTCCTGGGTTTGAGTGCAGGGCTCGGTAAAGGTGTTTCTGTATGGAGTTTGTGTGTTCTCCCTGCACTTCCTCTGGGTACTCTGATTTCCTCCCACAGTCCAAAGACATGCACATTAGGCTAATTGGCCCTAGGTGTGAGTGTGAACGGTTGTGTGTGTTGGCCATGTGATGGTCTGGTGAGCTGATCAGAGTATACACTGGCTTCGCCTAGTGTCGACTGAGATAGGCTCCAGCCTACCTGCCACGCTAACAGGATTAAGTGGTTCGGCAAATGAGTGAGTGAGAGTGCGTGGAGTAGGGAGTTTGATTATAATTTGTATGTTGGAACTTTTTAAGTATATCTGTTTGCAAAACCCCAGCCACAATCCAGGTACTCACTTAACCAACCAAATGCTGAGTAACATGACCAGTTCAATTTTTCATTTTAATGTTTATATCATTATATTTTGACAAGGTGGGAGAGGGAATATTGATATAGCTGAAATAAACACAAACTAGCTAGCATAATAAGCACAATATATTTTAGAAATGTAATTAAATCACAGTAAAGATCAGTGAAGTCACATTAAACTGTACACTGGTTGAAAAACAACACCGTCTCTATCATAAGTAAAAAGCTGTTAACGGTGTGAGATTAATTAAATCATGTTATAGGAACATCATCAACCTCCTGCTTCAACACACACACACACACACACACACACACACGGTGTAACCCACTTCTGCCTCTGGACATTGTGTTAATTACATAAAAATGTCTCCATGTCAGCGCTTCATCAATAGCACTTTTACTTCTATAATGGAATATAAACGTATCATTTCCACCATCTTACATTCAGCCTTTACCACTCGGGAGGTTCAAAATGCCATCGAATCGAATTAATGGTTTTGTGTGTATGTCTGTGTGTGTGTGTGTGTGTGTGTGTGTGTGTGTACCATTAAGAGTGAATTGTTGCGTGAGCATGTGTGTGTGTAGAAGAGTGAATTGTGTGTGTGTGTGTGTGGGAGAGTGGGTGGGTGTATGTGTACGAGTAAGAGTGTGCATGTGTGTAGCATTAAGAGTGAACTGGTATGTGTGTGTGTGTGTGTGTGTGTGTGTATGTGCGTGTGTGTGTGAGTGTTCATTCATTCATTTATCTTCTTCCGCTTGTTCTGGGGTCGAGTCGCGGGGGCAGCAGCCTAAGCAGTGACTCCCAGACGTTCCTTTCCTCAGCCACTTCCTCCAGCTCTTCCGGGGGGATGCCAAGGCGTGTAGTCCCTCCAGCGTGTGTGTGTGTGAAGCATTAATAGTGATTTGTTGTGTGTGTGTGTGTGTGTGTGTGTGTGTGTAGCATTAATAGTGATTTGATGTGTGATGTGTGTGTGTGAGTGAGTGTGTGTGTGTGTGTGTGTGTGTGTGTGTGTGTGTGTGTGTGTGTGTGTGTGTGGCATTAAGAGTGATTTGATGTGTGGTGTGTGTGTGTGTGTGTGTGTGTGTGTGTGTGGAATTAAGAGTGATTTGTTGCATGTATGTGTGTGTAGCATTAAGAGTGAATTGTGTGTGTGTTTGCGTGCATGTGTCTGTGTGTGTGTGTGTGTGCGTGTGTGTATGGCATTAAGAGTGATTTGTTCCATGTGTGTGTGTGTGTGTGTGTGTGTGTGTGTGTGTGTGTGTGTGTGTGTGTGTTTATTTCTATTAAGGGAATTATCACAGCCGAGGCGCTGCAGTAGTGATAAGTTGGAAGCGTGTGGAGAGGCGAAGATAAATCTCCATCATTCTCTGTCTTTTCTCTCCATCCGTGCATCGTTCGCACCTTAATTAAAAAGTGCTTTCACCCGTGGTGAGGAAATCAGGGTGGATGCATCCATCCTTTACAGAGTTGCAGATGAACTCATGTCTCTCTCTCTCTGTCTCTCTCTCACTTTCTCTCTTTATCTCTCTCTATCTATCATCTCTCTCTCTCCTCTCTCTCATTTCCTCTATCTCTTTTCTCTCTCTCTCTCTCCTTTGCTGTTTTTCATTTGCTCTCTCTCTCTCTCCTCTCTCTCTCTCTCTCTCGTCCCTTCTCTCTCTCTTCTCTCTCCTTTGCTCTATATATATATATATCCATCTCTCTCTTTTCTCCTCTCTCTCTCTTTCTCTAGGCTGTAAAGGAGATTTCTCCTTGCCTGTGATTTCTTGGATATTTTCGTCATCCCTCCTTCTTTTACTCGAAACACGGCTCTTTTTGACCAAACACAGCTCTTCCTCCACAAATCGACTTGTTGTCATGCTTCCTCCTCCTCCTCTTCTTTCCTCTCCTTCACTCTCTCTGCTACAACGTGGCCCATTTCCATCCTCTCCCCTTCAAAGATGTGCATCAACTCTCTGACTGACATCACCAAAAATATCACCCAGGATGCCTGCATTATTAATGAGGCTGTTAATTTTTTTTCTTTTGAAGAAACATCTGACTTTTGGTTTTCACAACACTCACAGTATGATGCCTGTTACTTTTTCCAGTATCAGTTTAAACCACAATAAACAACAAAGACTATAGCGTGGTCCTGGCTACAACCTGATGGAGAACAACTGAAGCCGTTGATGGTACGAGAAGAGACAGGTGGACTACACAGCTAAAGACGCAAAGACTCCAGACGCAAAGACTCCAGACGCAAAGACTCCAGACCTCTGTCTGTTGCTGTCAAAAAATCTAATGCAGCACTCTATTAAATTTATCAAGAAAAATATTTTAAACTGAAAAAATGTATCTGTAAAACAAAAAAAATTTATTAAATAAAATGAGTTTAAATAATCATTTATTTTTACTGTAAAACAAACAAACGGAATAATAAAGAAAAGACGAAAGAAAGAAACCACTTGGTTCACAGGGTCAAGAAAAATATTTTGAGTTAAAATATATTTTATCTGTAAATTATTATAGTATTATAATAATTATGATTTTTATTATTGTTATAATTATTATTAATATTGTTGTTATTATTATTATTGTTTTTATTGTTTTTATTATTATTACTGTCCCTATTTTTATTGTTGTTATTATAATCATTATGATTTTTATTATTGTTATAATTATTATTCATATTGTTGTTATTATTATTATTGTTTTTATTATTATTACTGTCACTATTTTTATTATTGTTATTATTATTATTAATAATAATAATAATAATAATAATAATATTATCATTATTATTTTTACTATTATTTTTATTTAAATCTAGAAACAATTTAATGTTATGTCTACAAATCGAGAGAGAGAAAGAGAGAGAGAGAGAAAGACAGTTTATTTGGGTTGTAGTTTTTTAAATATCTAGATTCCGTGTTTTTATTAATCAATAATCTGGAAATCTTAAGTATTAAGCTCCGCCCAGCTCTGACTTCTGATTTTAAAGGAGAAATCCCATATTAAAGGAAGGGTGGAACGCAGGTAAATGTTAGCTCTTGCTAACAATCCACACCTTTACTGCTAATTCAGCAGATGTTTACGGATAATCAGCGAACACGGATGTTTGACTGATTATTTGAGTTCCTGTAAACTGTTCTTCATATTTGACGAAGCGCTGTTCAACGCTATCAAGGGCAGGGGGCGGAACCAGACTGCTGAGTATTTTTATATTCATTTTAACTGGAGTTGCTGAATAAAGAGGAATCCAGTATGTGTAATGACATCAGTCTTGTACACCTCATTCTGCATTCCTACATTATTGTTTCTATAGAAACAGCACACACAGGAGCTTGCATTTCAGATACTTTAGTTTAAACTGTTGATATTCTGTTAAAGGGCAGCACGGTGGTGTAGTGGTGAGCACATCTTCCTCACAGCAAGAAGGTCCTGGGTTCGAATCCCAGCCTTGGTGAGGGTGTTTCTATATGTAGTCTGCATGTTCTCAACATGTTTGGATGAGTTTCCCTTGGGGTAGTTTGGTTTCCTCCCACACTTCAAAGACATGCAACTTAGGCTAATTGGAAGATCTAGATTGTCCCTAGGTGTGAGTGTGAATGATTTTGTGTGTGGGTGGGTGTGTGTGTTTCCTTACTATGGTCTCGTGAGCTGTTCAAAGTGTACCCTGCCTTTGCCCAGAGTCAGATGAGACCCTAGTAGGATTAAGCCTTTTAGAAAATGAATAAATGAATATTTTGGTAAAAATTGAATGTTTGAAAACAGAGGAAAAAAGATTGTTGTGAGGTGATGACTGTTTCAAGCTTAAACGTGTTGCTCAGGAGATGACCCACAGCATTAAACAGATATGCCAGAAATACACCCTGTCTTTCCTTAATTACTGAAAACTTATGAGGAAAAAGAGTGGAATAAAACTTCTTGGTCCATGTGACCCTATGACATCAGTCGTTTATTTTCCTGCAACGTTCCTCTCGGCTTTAATATCCGACTATTTCACTTTAAAATCATTTACAAAACACAAGACGCTTCTTCAGGTTAGTAAGCGCAAGGAGGAAAAGAAAAAATATGCACAATTAATACTTCCATTAAATGTAAAAAAGTTATTTTACTTGTTAATTTATCCAAATATGTTTTTTTTTTAATATTGTGGGGAAGGGGTGTCCTATCTGAATACTGCTGAATACTGAATCTCTGACACAGTATTTCACTTAAAAAAAAATGTTTATTATAAGAAAGTGACCATTTTATTTACTTTTATAAGATGGAAAGTGAACTACAGTAATATTAAGACGTGTGAGTGCTCAATAGCTTTTTTACTTTATATAAAGAAGGGACCGAACGGTGTTTTTGGAATAGTTTTGTGAAGCCTTGTGAAACCTTTTACATCACTATCAACATGATTAGCAGAGCCGTTGAAGGCACCCTGTTGGATAAGGTTTAAGAGGGAAAAAGTACAAATATTTTGTTTTTAAAATAAAATGGCGATCAAAAACAGACTGTAGCAATAAGAGTCTCTGATGTTTTTTAATGTAGTTTAAAAACAAGTTATGCATTGTAAAAACATGAGAATCTAACAAAGCAAAGAGTTTATAAATAAATATGTACTTAACATATATTACTTTGAATATAATAGACTACAGTAAGTACATTTATTCCCTATTAAATAGCATATATTCCTAATAATGATAAAATAATAGAATGATTGAAGTTTCTTTTGAAACAGCCTTTACATCAGTATAAACACGAATATTACATGAAAATAACCAGGCCTTTGAACGCACCCTGTTTAAAACAAAAAAAAAGTTTACGAAGTGAAAAAATAGTTTCGAGATCCTTTCTTTTTGGCTAAAAATCAGAAATCGTTCTTTATAGGCACGCAAGGTTGTTGTTGTTGTTGTTCCTTGGAGAACTTTTACACCAGTGTGAACATGAGAGACTAAATAGATTTAGTTTGTGTGTTGAACGCAGCATGTGGGAAAAGGTTTACGAGTGGCTTTAATGCAATAGTAACATCCGAATTGTTTTTCTTTTTCTTTTTTAAATGAGCACTGAGAGCACCAATGAATGTTCTTTCAAGTATTGGGGAACTTTTCCCACCATGGATCTCCTGTTTCTTGAACGAGAAGGTATACTGCTCGGGTATTATTTATTACTACTGGAGGTGCGACGTTCACTGAAGGTTCCTCGGATTTGCTGGCTGATCTGGAAAGGGTTGAGTTTGACTCTTAGACCTGATTGTAGTAATGCTGCGAGGACGTTCCTGAGAAGGCAGGAGGTTGTGGATGATGATGATGATGATGATGATGATGATGAAGAGTGTGGATGAGATGGAAGTGAGACTCACCTTCTCCCTCGGCTCTCACTGTGGAGCAGCAGCAGCAGCAGCAGCACACCAGCAGCAGGAGTGTGTGTGAGAGTGTGTGTGAGAGTGTGTGTGAGATATCCATCGCTTCAGTCCCTCAGATCTGCAGGGATCTTGATTACAAAAAAAAAAAATTGGAAAAAGAAAAAAGAAAAGCTCGTGCTCTTCTTAGAAACAAATAAAAATAATGACTGTTCACATCAGAAGGGGAATAAAGTTCACGTGACCCCCGCTCTCCTTCAGATTCTTCTGTATATTATTAGTATTAGTATTATTATTATTATTATTATTTTAAAGGATGAATGGAGTTCCTGTAGTTTCTCGCTGGTGCTCACTCCGTGTCCAGGTGTGATGTTTTGGTCCCGTAAAAAGAAAAACCCTCCAGCGGTGCAGAGTCGGTAAAACGCACGAGCTCGTTCTCCACTTGCACCGAGTCCGCGCGCGCAGCAGCAGCAACCACAGCACCGCCACAGCCGCTCTGAGTCCAAACCCTGCGTGCGCGCTGCCTTCCAACCCTGCTGTGTGTGTGTGTGTGTGTGTGTGTGTGTGTGAGAGAGAGAGAGAGAGAGAGCTTATGCGCCGATCGCGTTACAGTCCGTCTTGGCCCGCCTCCCCTCCTCACATACTGATTAGACAGGAGCGCGCACACACACACACACACACACACACACACACACACACACACACACACAGAGAGAGAGAGACACGTGCTCACAGCAGCCACACGGTAACCACACACGCACCAGATTGCTCACCAGGGCGCGCGCACATGCATACAGCGTATGTTACTTGAAGCTGGCGCACACAGGACACACACACACACACACACACACACACACACACCACAATTTAAACAAATGCCATAACACACGTCTACAGTACCGTCCACGTCACAATTTTTTTTTCATCCCGAATTTATATGAAAGATGGAATTATAGCTGCAGATCGAAACATTAGTATAAATTATAAATGTATTGTTCCTTTATTCTGCCTGCAGGGGGCCTGAGCATGATCTCAGCTCCATGTGGGACAAGAAAAGCCTAGATCATGTTTGTTAGGGCGCATGTGTACACACACACACACACACACACACACACACACACACACACACACACACACACACACACACATAATTGTGTGAAATAGATACATTAAAGCATCAATGTTATTTCAAGCCTGTACACAGGATTAGAGAGAAGGCATTAATTTAGGGGGGTCTGGTGGCACCCCACCTCCACCCCCCCTCAGAAAATCTTTCAGAAAATTGTGATGATTTTGGTGGCATTTTCAGGTTCCTACAGGCATCCCATGATCACTTTTTATAACTCCTCCATGACCAATCATAAAAATTTAATGACCTAAACCCACTGTCTCCCCAGTTTATTTTCCAGAATCATGGCGTCATGGATTTTGTGCCAACATGTTTTTTTTGGGGGGGGAATCCCTGAAGGAATCCCCAGAATTCTATAATGTCTCACAAGGAACATGACGTCAAAATATATTTATTACTTTTCATTGATAAAGAGCAAGTGGAGGTTTAACATTGCGGCCCAAAATGGGAGGGCGGATACTCACCCCAATACCCCCACCCCCCACCCCCTATCCGCTATGGTACATTACACTTACTGACCAATCACAATGAGAAAGCACAAAACATCACAAAGATTGTAGAACTAAAAGAATTTCCCAGGTTGCAATTTTGTTCTCAGTAATAGATGAAGATGAAGGTGCAGGTACGCACATCTGGAACAACTTCAGGGGTGACCACCTGTTCACAGGCTTATTGATTTCACTGTGTCTGGTATGAGATGCTCCCTGTGCCACAAGTGTGTGTGTGTGTGTGTGTGTGTGTGTGTTGTCCCAGTTATCTGATGTGTAACTGAGTAATGGTTCCACCCTCAGGGCTAAGAGCCTGGTGCTTAAAAGCCCCAGTGTTATTTATACATCACTGACATCTGTTTGTTGTTTGTTGTCTTGTTTGTTTATTTGTTTGTTTGTTTTGCATTGTGGATGTAAGGTAATTGTTATTGGTTTTCCAGTCAATCAGATTAGTTTTCGTCCTACCTTATTTTATTTATTTATCTTTTTTAGCAACATGTGTGGGTGTGGCTTACATGGGTGTGGCTTTGCAACAGTTCAAAACGCTAGTTTTAAGTTATTTTTTATAAAGACAAAATATTTCATGCAATTTGTTTATTCACTCATTTGCCAAACCAGTCAAACCTTATTAGGGTCACAGGGAGACTGGAGCATTTCTCAACCAATACAAGGCAAAGGCAGGGTGCACCCTAAACAACTTGCCAGCCCATCGCAGAACCACCCTTCCCACCCTTCCCAAGCCTGGTGTGCTAACCACTACACCACCATAATATTTTAAAGAAATGCAATAATAATTTTAAATATGTGTATATAAAGTGTACATAAACAGAAATTACAAATATACTTGGTATGGCTGCAAGGAGCGATTGGTGTTGCCAAGCAGACTGGTAATGCAGTCTTGTTGCCGTAGCACCCCCATTCAAGATAACAAATATTCCTTCAGTAGATAGCATGTTGAACATTTTGTATGGAGGTGACCAAATTTAGGTTGAACTTGAGGAATGATGTAGAAGGAATGTATAAAAGTTTGACAAATTTCTGGGCGTTGAAAAAAGATGTTATTTATTTTATTTAATAAGAAAGTTATTGTCTGAAACAGCAGTCACAGCTTGCTGGATGGCGTTACCGAAAGTCTGAGGGAGAAAACAATTTCAATCCATTTGCATGCATTTTTGTGTTTGTTTCTCATTCTGTAAATGCGTTCATTGTCAGTGAGGTCTGTTCAATGTAGCGGTTAGTTTTGTTCGTGGAAAAAAATTCTGAACGCACCTGACTCACAGCTGGACTGCTACCTGACATGCTACAGGTGAAACGGTGTGGCGGACATAGACTACATTTTTGGTGGACGACTACTAACAGCACGCAAGGGAACAGATGAACAATGGATGTGTAACGATGGTCGACAGGACAAAACCGACGACTTCAGTATAGGCACAGCATAACTACCATTCATGTAACCGGTTTTCAACAGGTCTAAAATGGACATCGACGTACATCCTGCGGGGTATTATAAGAGCCTAGAACAGCAGCAGAGATGAGTTTCACCACTGGATCATTAAAGTTTCAAAGTTTCTACCCATTAGAAGTCCATTTATACGAAGATGTGACTGCTGCTTTAAGAGGAACCCTAATTCTACCAACACTGCTGCATGGTAGAACTGAATCTCCACAGTGATGAAGGCCACGTCCATAAAATCCAACAACACTGTTCTCTTCACACCAGTATAACACAACATCAGCTATATAAAGCTCTTCTGATCTTCTTATCATGGTGCACCATCGCACCGCTGTGCCATCCCACCCATCATTGGGGTGGAATTCTCCCAGTGACCACATGAAAAAAAAAACAACAACAACCCTGAAATTGAGACGTGCCTGGTGCGGAGTCTGCTCTCCAACATGTAGCACTAAACACAGGAACGGAGGCTTTTTAATAACACGGTGGTGGCCACAGGGCGCCGAAAATACCTCGGCGAGTTTAGAGCATTCAGGCTTTTTTTTGAGCCACACACAGGAACATGAACACGCCTTTACCGTATAAGTTCATTCCTGGAGTACAGAGGAATAAAATAATCAAGGAAGCTCAGAACTCCTGGTCGTTGATTATTACCTGAGTGCAGCACCCAATGGAGTGTTTATTCCAATACCACACCTTACTCTTATTTATTAAAACAATTTCAAGTTCTATAAAATTCCAACATTTTAGAGATTCCATGTGGCTTATGTATTAAACGACAGTCCTTCTTTACATCAGGCATCAAGAGATTACAATCATAGGAACATCTGATTGGTTGAAATGCTTCCTCATCCTCCTCCATACACTCAGGTTGTGTTTGGGGATGTTGGTGTGCTTTAATCCACTCATCTGTCCTTCGAGGTCACTTCCTGTGCCAGTGCCGGCATAAAACATTTCTGAAAGTATAAGATTCATTGATGATAGGTGTTTATACCCAGCAAAACTGCATATTTATCCTAAAACCTTCAACCCTAGTGCAGATATGTCCTTTACAGCGGCTATAACAGATGTGAGAACTTTTATTCCCAACAAGAACAGTTAATTCCAGCCTTTCCCACTGATTTGAAATGTTATTTCAAATGTTAAAAATAATAATAATATTTTATTATTATTATTATTATTTTTGTTGTTGTTGTTGTAATGTTTGTTAATAATAATAATAATAATATTAATAATAATAATGTCACATGGTTTAGCACGTCCACCTCACAGCAAGAAGGTTCGGGGTTAGATTCCGGCTTAGTGATTGTGTTTCTGTGTAGAGTTTGTATGTTTCTGCATGCTTGCTTGGGTTTCCTCCAGGTACTTCAGTTTTCTCCCACAGTCCAAAGACATGCACATTAGGCTAAGTGGCTGTTCCAAATTACCCCTAGATGTGTGTGAGTATGAGTCACTGTGTGTGTGTTGCCCTGTGATGGTCTGGTGAGCTGTTCAGGGTGTACCCCACCTTCATCCAGAGTCAGCTGAGATAGGCTCCAGCCTTCCTGCGACCCTCACAGGATTAAATGGTTCAGCAAATTAGTGAGAGAGTGAATGAACGAACAAATGAATGAATAGCAGTACATTCTTTTCAACTCCAGCTCTACATCTTAACTACCCACTGGAAGGAAGCCCAATAATTGTGTCTTGGCTCGTTTTGTACAGATCCATTAGGAAATACTGTAATCCCCACAGCTTCCTGCCCAGTTTCAAGGACAGACACAGAGAAAAAAAAGTTTAAAGTGCCTTTTAGCTGCCATCCAATCCTAATCCTGAGAATCTTCTTTACTTGAATGTACAAGCTTGCTTAGTGTGTGTTTAACAAATGTTCCTATAGCACCCAGTTGTTGAGAGGGAATCATACACATGGAACTCTACAAAGAAATGCCCTCACTGAGCCTGGAACTTGAACCCAGGACCTTCTTGAGGTGAGAAGGACGTGCTAACCACCACACCACCGAAAATAAAGTTATCAATTTATTAAATATTAGAAAAATAACAAAAGAACCAGTTTAATACTGAGTTGATCTTTTTTAAAAATAAAGATGTATTTTAAAAAATGATGAAACATTGTTTGAATGCATTTAAAACACTGCTGATTGGCTGGAAGATCATTAGCTTATAACATGTAAACGGTGATTAAAGATCACAGAAGAAAGTCTCTGATACTGAGGTTTAGTAATGACATTATTATTATTATTATTGTCGTCATCATCTCAGTCATTCAATTGCTGATCTTTATGTTCATCTTCCACTTCCAGGTCTAAATGTCCCTCTCCCCAGCCACTTCCTCCAGCTCTTCCAGGGGGACACTGAGGTGTTACCAAACCACCCAAGAGACATAGTCCCCCAAGCGTGTTCTGGGCTGACCCCAGAGTCTCCTTCCTTTTGGACATACCCGAAACACCACACCAGGGAGGCGTTCAGGAGACAGTCTAATAAGACGCCCAAGCCACCTCAACTGGCTCCTCTCAATGCAGAGAAGCAGCGATTCTACTCTGAGCTTATCACGGATGACCGAGCTTCTCACCCTATCTCTAAGGGAGAGCCCTGCCACCCTCTGAGGTAAGCTCATTTTAGTCGCATGTATCCACGATTTAGTTCTTTCAGTTACTACCCAAAGCTCGTGACCATAGGTGAGGGTAGAACCGCAAATTGACTGGTAAATTGAGAGCTTTGCCTTCCGGCTCAGCTCCCTCTTCATCATGAAGGACAAGCTCCACTTTACAGCAGAGGCTGCACCAATCCATCTGTCAATCTCCCGCTCCATCCTTCCCTTACTCATGAACAAGACCCTGAGATACTTCAACTTCTCCACTTGTGGCAGGACTTCATTCCAGACCCGGAGGGTGTATTCCACCCTTTTCTGGCTAAGAACCATGGCCTTGGACTTGACAATGCAGATTCTCATCCCAGCCGCTTCACACTCAGCTGCGAATCGCTCCAGCGTTGATAAAGCCAAAAGGACAACATCATCCGCAAAAAGCAGAGATGAGATCCTATGGCCACCAAACCAGAACCCCTCAACCCCTTGGCTGTGCCTAGAAATTCTATCCATAAATATTATGAAGAAAACCAGTGACAGACTTGGCGGACCCCAAACCCACTGGAAATGAATTCAACATGTTGTTACCAATGCAGACCAAGCTCTGGCTCCAGCAATACAGAGACTGAATGGCCTGTAGCGACGGGTCCAGTAAACCATATTCTCGAAGCACTCTCCACAAGATTGCCCAAAGGACATGGTCTAAAGCCATTTTAATGTCTGTGTGAGTGTCAGCAGAGGGGGGGAAGAGTGTGTGTGAATGAGTGAGTGTGTGTCTGTGGAAGAATACATTACATGTGTGAGCGTGACAGCAAAAGGTAGGGGGGTGATGGCTCTGAGGAAGAAGCTGTTTTTGAGTCTGGTTGTGCTGGTCTTAATGTTTCGGTACTGCTTTCCTGAAGGAAGAGGTACAAACAGTCCATTTCCTTCGTGGGTGGGATCTGACGCGATGCAACTGGCTTCTTCTGGACCTGGGCAGCAAATATTGTATCCAGATCTGGTAGACGGCAGCTCTCGATCCCCTGAGCAGTTCTCACCACCCTGGCCAAGTCCTTTCTGTCCTTTGCAGTGCAGCTGCCATACCACACCGTTGCACTGAGACAGAGTATACTTTCTATTGTAGTACTGTAGAAGTTCTTGAGCAGCTGAGAGTCCAGTATGTTTTAACTTCCTGAGGAAGAAAAGCCGTTGTTGGGCCTTATTTATCAGGTGTGATGTGTTGACAGACCAAGACAGGTCAGATTAAATGTGGATGCCCAGGAATTGGGCACATGCTCCACTGCCTTCCCATGAATGCAAAGAGGAGCGTGCTCCGTCTTCCTGGTCCCCCTGTAGTCCACTGTGACCTCCTTGGTCTTGCTGGTGTTTAAAATGAGATTGTTGGTTGAACACCAGCTTATCAAGTGCTGGATCTTCTCTCTGTAGTGGGTCTCATCATTATCCGATATGAGACCCAACACGGTGGTGTCGAGCATGTTTGTGGAGTGGATAGCAGAACAGTCGTGTGTGAAAAGGCTGAAGCGTACCGGGCAGAACACACAACCCTATGATGTTCCAGTGTGGAAGATGTAGAGTTCCCTATTCTCACCACCTTGGTGAGAAAGTCTCTGATCCAGGAACACAGTGAAGCTGACAGTCCCAGGTTGTAGAGCTTCAGCACCAGCTTATCCGAGAGAACAGTGTTGAAAGCTGAGCTGAAGTCCACGAATTGCATCCTAGCATAAGTGTTACGTTGCTCCAGGTGGGTCATGGCTATGTGGAGTGCTAGCGAGACAGCATCCTCCATGGAGCGGTTCTCCCTAAACCACCCATCTCGAGAGGGGCTGGACCTTGTTTAAATCTGGGGTTGCTCAGAGCCCACATGTTGGGGTTCTCACCAATTCATGAAAGGGCAGCCTCCCTCCACCTCCAGGTGGGGGGACGGGTACTGACTGTTGTTTGTGCTTATGCACCAGATGACAATTCAGGGTATCCACCCTTTTTGGAGCCCGTAGAGAGTGTGCAAGAGGGCACTACCCCTGGGGACTCCCTCATTGTCCTGGGAGATTTAAACGTTCATGTAGGCAATGACAGTGTGACTTGGAATGGTGTGATTGGTAGGTACAGCCTTTCTGAACTGAAACCAAATGGTGTTTCATTGTTGGACTTCTGTGCTCATCACGGTTTGTCCACCACAAACACTATGTTTGAACATAAGGGAGCCCATAAGTGCACTTGGCACCAGGACACCCTAGGCCGCAATTCGATGATTGACTTTGTAGTCATTACATCGGACCTGCGGCTGCATGTTTTGGACACTCGGGCAAAGAGATGAGCTGTCAATCGATCACCACCTCAAGAGGCTGCCTCCAGACCTGGAAGACCCAAGCGTGCAGTCAAGGTCTCCTGTCAGAAGGTCCTTCAACTCTCACCTCCAGCAGAGCTACGACGACATCCCAATAGAGGCTGGGGACATAGAGTCTGAATGGGCCATGTTCCATGTTTTTATTATTGAGGCGACAGCTCAGCACTGTGGCAGGAAGGTCATCAGTGCCTGTGGTAGGGACAACCCACAAACCAGGTCTGAACACCTGAGGTGAGGGGGCCATCAAGCTGAATAAGGAGGCTATCGGGTCCTTTTGGCCTGTGGGACTGCAGATGGCAGGCAGCAGATGGGTACCGACAGGCCAAACATCCTGCAGCCCGGCTGTCATCGATGCAAAATCTCAGGTGTGGGAGGAGTTCAGTGAAGGCATTCAATTGCTGAATGGCTTAATCCTATTAGGGTCGTAGGGAGGCTGGTGCCAACAGGTAAACCCTGAACAGTTCACCAGACCATTGCAGGATCAAAACATACACAACCATTCACACTTACACCTAGGAATAATTTGTAACAGCCAGTTAGCCTACTGTGCATGTCTTTGCACTGTGAATGAAAACCAGAGTACTCGGAGGAAACCCGCATGAGGAGAACATACAAACTCCATACAGAAACCCTCTCGCCGAGCCTGGAGCTCGATGGAACTCGACTGATGTGCTAGCCACTACACCACCATGCCGACCTAATGAAATTATTGTTAATTATTATTATCTCACTCGCTCATTTACCAATCGCTTAATCCTATTAAGGACATGGTGAGGCTGTAGCCAAATCTCAGCCAAATCTTGTGAAGATGGGATAAACCCTGAACATATCGCCTGAGCACTGCAAGGCCAAAACACACACAACCATTCACACTCACAGCCACACCTTTTATTATTATTATTATTATTATTTTAAATAAAACCAGACCTTAGCAGAGTTTCTGAATTTAAATGTCTACAGTGTTCATACGTTCGTGTTAAAGAGGCAAAAACAGGATTGATATAATCGTAAACATTAAATGTGCCATCTTTCATTTCACTCCTCGTAAAATAAGAGTCTGTTGTAGGGATTAGGGGGGTGGAAACTTTTGGGAGAGTTAACTTGCTTGGCCTTTTAAAGCTGCCAATGTGCTCCTGTTTTGTTAGAGATAACATTGGACACCACGCACACAAACACACTCACACACAAACATTTAGTTGAACCATATTTAATAACAGCTCTCTCATGAAGCCAGTTAGCCTAATGTCCATGTCTTTGAACTGTGAGAAGAAAGCAGAGTACCTGGAGAAACCTGGAGCCTGTGCTGAGCCCGGGACTCAAACCCAGGACCTTCTTGCTGTGAGGCGAACGTGCTCACAGCGTGCCACCCACACTGTAAACTCTTTCTATAAATATTAAACAAATGTTTCCTTTTGGAAAACGTCCCTAATTCATCAACATGTCTTAGCACTAGCATTAGCATAGAATTTGTAGCTACCGTTTATATATTAGGTATATAAGTCCAGCCAATCCGAATTGAGAATTCGATAGCGCCGTGAAGCTGCATGTGTCTGAGTTCAAATTTGTGCTTGTTTAGGTTTCCTGTGATCCAGTTTCATAACTGGGATTTGGGTGATGAATGTGTAAAGGTTTCTTTTATCCAAAAGTATGTGCATTGTTTATGCAGGGCTGCAGACCACCCACTGTTCCATCTATCCACTGTAATTTTCTCTTGTATCCTTTAATCTACCAAAACCACACACTCACACACACACAGATATGAAAATATGCAGGTTCCCGAGTGAACACGCCCTGTTTAGGTCTACATTGAGGAATAACCAAAATAAACACCTCGTCTTTATTCAGTGACATCGAGAAGACGTCAATCGTCTATTAGCAGAACACTCAGCTCATCGTATCACTCACTTATTTGCCAAACCAATTTGGGTCAGGGTCTCAGCTAATTTTGGGGTGAAGGGTGGTACACCCTGAACAACTTGCCAGTCTATTGCAGGACAACACACAACCATTCATACTCCCACTCACAACTAGTGGCAATTTGGAATAGCCAATTAGCATAATGTGCCAGTCTTTTGACTGTGGAAGGAAACCAGAGTACCTTAGGGAAACCTATGCAAGTTCAGGAAGATCATCCTTATAGAAACACCCTTGCTGAGACTGGAACTCGAACACAGGACCTTCTTGCTGTGAGGAGGATGTGCAAACCACCATGCCCTCAGGAGACAGGAAATGAATTTCCACACCATGGCAATAGCTGTCGAGAAGAAATGGAGCCTCGGATCACTGAGAGACCAACCCAGTCCTCGGGGGTTAAAGGAAATCCTACGACTGACAATAATTAAAAAATAAAACTAATAAAACACAACACAAATGTTCTAAATAAACAACTTTCATTTCTTAAGATTGTAGAAATGTATTAATGCAAATTGATTTTAATAAATAAATACTGGGATAATCCAGCGTTCGGCTGTATCGTAATAAACAGAACTCACAGCCGTGTGTGTGGATTGGAGAGTTAGCAACTATCAGTAGAGATGAGTGGATGCTGATCGTCTGTCACATAATCACCTCCATTGTTCATCTCCTCGTGGTCTGATCAGTGCAGTTCATCTACACTCAGAGTTTCATTTACTGAATCCATCAGTGCATCACATCTCTTTCTCTCTCTCTCTCTCTCTCTCATTCACTATTTATCTCTCACTCACTCTTGCACTCACTATCTATCTCACTCTCACTTGCTATCTATCTCTCACTTTCTGTCTCCCCCTCTCTCTCTCTCGCTCTCTTTCTCTCTCTCACTCACTATCTCTCTCTCTCTCACTCGCTTCCTATATCTCTCACTCTCTCTCTCTCTCTCTCACTCACTCGCTCTATCACTCACTAGATATCCATCTCTCACTCTCCGTCTCTCTCACTCACTATCTCTCTCTCTCTCTCTCACTATTTATCTCTCACTCACTCTTGCACTCACTATCTATCTCTCACTTTCTGTCTCCCCCCCTCTCTCGCTCTCTTTCTCTCTTTCACTCACTATCTCTCTCTCTCACTCGCTTCCTATATCTCTCACTCTCTCTCTCTCTCACTCACTCGCTCTATCACTCACTAGATATCCATCTCTTACTCTCCGTCTCTCTCACTCACTATCTCTCTCACTATCTCTCTCTCTCTCTTTCTCTCTCTCTCTCATTCTCTCTCTCTCCCTCTCTCTCTTATTATCTATCTCTCCCTCTCACTCTCACTTGCTATCTATCTCTCACTTTCTGTCTCTCTCTCTCTTTCTCTCTCTCTCTTACTCGCTTCCTATATCTCTTACTCTCTCTCTCTCTCTCTCACTCACTTGCTCTATCACTCACTAGATATCCATCTCTCACTCTCACTCTCTCTCACTCACTATCTCTCTCTCTCATTCTCTCTCTCTCCCTTCCTCTCCCTCACTCGCTATCTATCTCTAATTCTCTCTTTCACTCACTCTCTCACTCACTTTCTATCTCTCAATCACGCTCTCTCTCACTCGATATCCATCTCTCACTCTCTCTCTTTCTCTTTCTCTCTCTTTCACTTGCTATCTCACTCTCTCACTCTGTCATTCTATCTCTCTCACTCACTATCTATCTCACTTTCTTTCTCTCACTCTCTGTCTCTCTATCTCTAAATTTCTCTCTCACTCTCTTTCATCCATCTATTCTAGGGGTGTCCAGTCTTCTTTGCAATGGGCCAGTGTGGATGCAGGTATTCACTCCAACCAAGCAGTTGCCACACCTTCCACCTGTTTTAATCACTGATCTAAAAAAAAAAAAATAGTAGATTTAGTAGAATAGACTAGATTGCACATTAATGTTTCACTTTTGAAGACGAGTGACAGCCATCTTGATGAGACCATCCTGCTTTACAATCTTAAAATGGACCAACACAGCTCTAAATCCCTGAAAATGTTACTGCTGATGGTAGAAATACCTTAAATTCACATAATTAAAAAAAATAATTTCACTGATAATTATACATTCATTCATTTTCTGAACCATTTAATCCTAATTAGGGTCGCGGGGAGGCTGGCGCCCATCTCAGCCAACTTCGGGTGAGGGAGAGTATACCCCGGACAGCTCGCCAGGCCATCGCAGACTGATAATTATATAAAAAAAATTCAAAATTCAAAATTAAAAATAAAAAATAAAAAATAAAAAAGCTCTGCCCAGCTGAAAAATTTGTCCAGAAAAAAAGAGCAAGGTTTTAAAATGTACATCTTTGATGTATTTATTTCCATTTCCCCATCGTTTCATGCTATTTGAGTATAACTTTCAACTGTAAGCTGTCTTGTCTCACCAAGATGGCTGCCACCTGGTTTAAAAATTTAAACATTAACGTGCAATCTAGTCTTTTTTTGTTTGTTTGTTTGAGATCAGTGATTAAAACAGGTGGAAGGTGTGGCTACTGCTTGGTTGCAGTGAAAACCTGGACCCACATTGACCTATTGCAGAGAAGATTGGATATCCCTGATCTATTTCTCTCACTCAATCTCTCTCTCTCTCTCTCTCTCTCACTCTCTCACACACACACACACACACACACACACTCTTACACAACCTCACACACACACTCACATACACTCTCACACAACCTCACACACACATACGCACACACTCACACACTGAAGCTCTCTCTCTCAGAGTATGTGTGTGTGAGAGAGTGAGTGTGTGTGTGTGTGTGAGTGTGTGTGTGTGTGTGTGTGTGGCGGTGAGGTTGAGGGTGCCAGGACATGGAGAGTCAGGTAGCGTAGCTCCTTGGACAGCAGCCAGGTGGATAATTGCAGATGTACCCTGTGCCAAACCGACTATTAAGACCACACACACACACACACACACACACACACACACACACACACACACGAACACACACAAAGGAAGCCGCAGTACATCTTGCTTTTGGTTGCAGATCCCTCCACTAGCTTCATGTAGTGAAGTTTGGGGGAAATAACCAGTGTGAGCATGTTCCTGTCACACCGCATCCTAGAGCGTTTTATTCCTGTTACTCTTTACAATGATGTCACAAATGGAGACTTAAAGAACACATGTTCAGAACATTCTGCCTGTTCAACGAACACTGTGATTAATTCATACGACTCAGAATCCAATTGTGTGACTCAGTCCTGGGTGAGTAAACTCCAGGAAAATATGATCTGGAGATCAAAATCGTAATTTGTAAAATGGCGGCGTTTCGAGAACGTTGTTAACGATGTGTTGCCATGGCGAGGCTTAGAAAGAAAAAAAAGTGAGTGTGGCCAGACACATGAACATTGTGCATTAGTGCTGTGCACGAGCATGCTGGTTCATAACACACACACACACACACACACACACACACACACACACACACACACACACGTTATATCCCTTGTAAAAATAAGCCTTTATTTACTTACTGTGTGTGTATGTGTGTGTGTGTGTGTGTGTGTGTGTGTGCGTGCATGTTTCACACACAGGGAGGGGTTAAAGGGGTATGTGTAAATCATCCTGTAGCTCGTTTCTAGTCATCACACACTCTCACCGCTGAGCCCTGACCTGCAGTGCACACACACACACACACACACACACACACACACACACACACACACACACACACACACCC
>JAOUQZ010060613.1:0-20346 GCA_028564935.1 Neosilurus hyrtlii
AGAGTCGGCTGAGATGGGCGCCAGCCTCCCCGCGACCCTAATTAGGAATAAGCGGTTCAGAAGATGAATGAATGAATCATCTGAATTTATCAATGTATATGATATAAATACAGTTGGTGCTCTGATACAAAACTGCCAATCATACTAGAATCAGATGTAGTGTGTTATGCTGAGATATAGTTATATCTAGCATCATTTTAAATCATTGATACTCTTAATGCTGCCCTACAAACCCAAAAGGAAGTAAGTGACATTTTGGTCAAAAATGGGATTTTGCAAATAATGGGCTCTGGGTAGCTGTTTACAGCTTTTAAAAGTGTTTGTGTGAAAATAAAACCAGCAGTGCAGAATGAAATTTGAAAAAAGAATTGACAGTTAGTTTGTATTACAACGCCAAAAGGAAGCAAGTGCACTGGAAGTACGTTACATCTTTATGAATGGGCTCTGTTGTATTATGGTATTTTTCTGAGTAGCTAAAACAATACCAAATAGAAGCAAGTAACAAATATATGTCTATTTTATATCCAAATGATGCAAGTTTTGTAAAAAATAAAACAATGATAAATTATTTTATAATTATTGGCAATTTGTGCAACAGATTTGATCCCGTCGCCCCATGGTCAAGTGTTGATAGCCTCATACTGACCACTGTTAATACAGGTGAAACTCCAAAAATTAGAATATCAGTTGAAAAGTTCATTTATTTCAGTAATTCAACTTACAAGGTGAAACTAATATATTATATCGACTCATTACATATGAAGTGAAATATTTCAAGCCTTTATTTGTTATAATTTTGATTATTATGGCTTACAGCAGGAACAGCTGCCAGTATGTGACAGTTCACCAGATCTGCTAGACACTGAGTAATTTAAAAAAGATTTAGCACTTTTATACGTGTACGAGATACACTGTGACTATTAGACTATTTATTCGTCTTTATCTCCTGCTATGGTGGTGTTTTGTTATTTTTGGTACATCTGCCTTGTTAGATGTTTGTGGGATTTTAATAATAAACTTCTAAAAGGTGTGTAATTTGTTTCTTAAAATGTAAATAATTCAATTATTTTGTGCAAATTGACATTTTTGGAAAAGTCACAAATGCATCAAGCATTTTGATAAATGTAAAGCTGCCTGTTTAATAAAACATATTATTGGGCACCATTTGGCGACAGGAATTATAATATGCATGCCTATATTATTGGATTCTGATATATTTTACTAGGCTGAATAGTAGTAGCACTGCTACTAGTACAATGCCAGAACGAAGTAAGCAACATTAAAGTCCCGGATTGGAGGAATCTGAGATTCCTTATTATGTCTTTTAGATATCTGATTTATTATGCATTCGATCAACACATTTAGTTTGTGTTGCTATTATTCACCACAGAGGGCCAGGAATCAAATTGTTACTTACTTCCTTTTAGTGTTGTTTGTAGAGCAGCACTGATACTCCTTTGTGTCCTCAGGGCAACTGTCCCCATAATCCGTTTTAAAAGCCTTAATAACATCAATATCAACAACAGAAAAAATTAAAGGCTAGCAGCACATTGCAGCAACCAGAGCTGAAAATAATCTTTTAAATCTTCTTTGATTGCTGTACATTGAATAGATTACATGTTTTTGTATCCATATGTAAATTAAGAGCATTAGTAATTTTAACATCTCTACACATGTTTCATATTAACTTGGAGGCATTTAGACAAGGACTGGACAATATATCGATAAATGATTACATTGCGATATCAGCCTTCATGTCTTCACTGTGAAGTCTCGTCAGATCTGTTAAGGTCCCAGGTCTCCGCCCGGTGCGTGTTGTGACTATTGGCCTGATTGCTTCCACCTGGTTCCGATTACCTCTTGGGGTAAAATGGACTGCGGTTCCCCTGTCCCGTTGCCAGGCCATCACAGAGAATAGTGCTTCTCATAGCCGCACTGCGATCCAGCCGCCTTTTTCACAGTGTTTCATGTACCTAGTTACCCTGAGTACGTTAATAAAGGATTCCTGTTTTCACCGTATGCCGTCGTGTCTGTCCTGCATTTGGGTCTATCAGTTCCTGGTACCAGTTGTAACATTCACATCATTTGAGTATCACGATTTATTAGAATTCTCAAGGTTCCTACAACAGTGTTTTAGCTGCAGTGAATTTAATAATGAAGAGTCTGTATGATGTAGCATGATATGTAGAACTAACTTAAGAAAACAAGCCGCAAGTGTGCACAGGAGCTCATGAGCACCCCAGGCTCCTTGACATCTGTATGCTTCGAATAATCCACATGCTCATGTTCGTTTTTCTCTGATCATTACTGTGCTCACATAATATAAATCGTGATAATAATCAATTATTGAATGAGGCAAAGGGACAAAATAATTTTCCAATGTCATACAAAAGTCCAATTTTATAATTGTTTTATTCATTCTGAATATTTATTCAGAGTAGCTTTACCTTAATCCTCTTCTCCCCATTAGGAAGTAAGGCAGCAACTGCACACCATTTTGCTCGACCTTTGGCAAGAAGTCGGGCTTCGCCCCAGGTTAGATTAAACTCATTGAGGTATGCCTCGGGTTTACTCTGCCAAGTGTTTTTTTGGGTGTCCATGTTTCCATCTCCCAGGTGGTGTCTAACGTAGCACGATCTCTGGGATCCTTCTACTGCTCATTCTCAGCACGTGTCCTATCCATCTTAGGCATTGCTTTTTCGTTTTCAGGGTGATGTTAGAACTCCCTGTCATATGATATAGGTCTTCATTTGAAACTTTCTGAGGTCAGAAGATGCAGCAGATCTTTGTAAGGCAGCCATTATTGAATGCCCTGATCTTGTTCATGTGGGGGACCTCTACTTTTTCGTTAGCTGACAAAGTTTACACATATTAGTGGTTAGCGCTCTACCCTCACAGCAAGAACATCCTGGGTTTGAGCCCCTTCATTGCTGAGGTTGTTTCCTTGTGGAGTTTTCAGGTTTTTCCAGTGCTTCTGTGGGTTTCCCCAGGTGCTTTGGTTTCTCTCCACAGTTGAAAGACATGCAGATTAGTCTAATTTGCAGGGTCAAACTGCTCCTAGGTGTGAATGTAAGTGTGAACAGACCAGTCTTACAACTGTGGCTACACAGGTCTATGCTGGTCCGAGGCCTGGGCTCTGACTCCCTAAAAATCTGACCAAAAAAAACGGGTGGTCACCAACAATGTTCCTAGAAAGCTACTGCCCTGCAGGTTTTGTCTGAGCAATAACTTCTTAAGTCAACAATTAGGTGGACATGATTATAATTAGGGGTGGAGCCAAAGTCTTCATGGAGGTAGATCTACAGGAACTGGGTTGGTAACCACTGATTTATAATAACAGCAAGGCAAATTCATGGATATTGCTACTGGTCTGTAAGGACCAGTAGCCCTGAATCACTACTGGTTTATACAAATTGCAACAGGTCCA
The DNA here is from genome assembly GCA_028564935.1 of Neosilurus hyrtlii. Classification (NCBI taxonomy): domain Eukaryota; kingdom Metazoa; phylum Chordata; class Actinopteri; order Siluriformes; family Plotosidae; genus Neosilurus; species Neosilurus hyrtlii. The sequence continues at coordinate 3,428 of JAOUQZ010060613.1, forward strand.
TAAATGTGCATGCATTTTCGCAAAAAAAAATTCAGAAAAAATAGCACAAATTGTTTAATAATGTATTTTACTCCAAGACATATAGAATTTGGCACCACTGTTAGCCACTATAAACAAATGTATAAAATATGAAATAGTGAAATATGGTCATAACTTGAAAGTTCCTTTAAGAAATTAGCGTATATGCTATGCTACAGGCAACCTCATTCATTCAGATTGAGTATTATAACATTATAACATTATAACATTCATAATATAATGTACATATCATAACATTATAACTGAGTGTTCATCATTTTAAAGCAGCCGTAACAATTTTTACAGCAATTTTTTATTTTAAATCAGTTTTAGATTTTCTGTCCAGGCTTATTGGCAGAACATTGCTGTGTTACTGTTAACACCAGTAGCAGTGCTGGATGCATGACGGCTGTCAAACCTGCTGCCATTTCACACTGAGGCTTTGGAATTGGCACAAAACAATCTTAAGTAAATAAGTCTACAAATGCTGGAATGAATGGGAGTTTTCCACTCTACCCGTGTTCGTGTATCTTTGTAATCCATTCATCACGCACTTTTGCCTGGTTCGGTCGGTCGGCTCAGGGAAACACTTCATAAATCGACCATGTGGCTCTGTGTTTACAGTTTTCATAATCATTCAGGTTTACAAGTGTCCTCCAGCATAATCATTTCCTATAAGTCATTGCGCAAAACACATATGTTATAAATGCCGTGCTTTGCTCAGTGTAGCAGCGCTAAGGATGAACCAGTGAAGAGTCTCTAAATGGTGATTGTGTGTTTATTCTTCTTACTTTAAACATTGTGAAAACTTAATCATTCATTTTCTGAACCACAGGGGCACCCACCTCAGCCAACTTTGAGCAAGGGCAGAGACCCTGTCAACAGTGGGGCTTGAACCCCCAACCTTGGAATCAGTAATCCAGCACCCTACAGCCAGGCCATCACTGCACCAGCATGAAAGCTAAAATATATCAACAATGACATGAATTTACAGCTCAGTACTTTCATTCTTTCACCCAAAAAACTATGCGTTAGTGAATATCTAAACACATAGATTAAACCTTTAACACCTTACAGAGTAAAATAATAATCACTCAAACAGTTTAATTTTAATAGAAATCACTTTCAAATACAAACAGTGCTAAATACCTGCTCTGCTTACCCAAGGGGTGCAACTCTATAGAAGGCTAGCCAACACGCTAGCTGTTAGCATCGGAAAACTTCCTTGGATCGCCTGTTCACATGGGCTAAACACAACAAAATACATTTCCTAACTGTACACGGCAAAGCATTCAATATACTGTGTTTATAGCTGGTAATATAATTCATAATCAATATCATTACTGTAGTAATACGTTGTATAAATGAAAGAGGTGGAAACATTAATAAAAATGCCTGAACAACTAACTGCTCATTTTGTTGTGCTGCATCTCTCATGAGCGCCTTGGGAACATCAATAACAACAGATCTAATGACATCACTCACTGTCACAGGAAAATAAAAAATAATAATAATTACCCTTTTAGGTTTTGAGTCGATGAGGATTCCGCCGACTCTTAAAGAAACCTATGGTGATAGTACAAGTCTGAATGGAACGTTGGGAATCGGATCAACGCCTTCATTTTGTATAATGAACCTCAACCTGCTCGGAAACGAGATGAGATGAATCTCCACACAGACCCCAACACAGAAAACGTGTGTGGTACATCTGTGCGGCAGGAATAATGACGGCGCCCATGTTTGGCCACGTGGCACACAAGTCCGGCATACTGACCAGTGGATATCAGGTCAACTCACTCGTTAGAAGTTTCACTCGCATTTGGCGAATGTCTGTTTGCCACACTGTAATAATAGGATTAATAAGGGATAGAATAAATGCATAAATAAATAAATTAATAAATGAATGATTGTCACTCACCCAGGGTCAATAACTGATCCAGAGAACATGGTGCCTGACACAGAAATGCACTTTGCATGGGATACCAGTCTATCACAGAACATTATTTACTTATTCACACATTGGAAGAAAGTTTAAGGAAGTACCTACCTAACAGGAGAACACTAATGAACCCCATACAGCCACAGGAAGACCATGATATCCAGTACTTACTATGAATTATTCAGGAACCCTGAGAATCTAATAGGAACGGCTTCCTTCTGTTATTTCTGGCAGTAAGTTAAGCAGATTAGGACACACTGAGTGGATGTATTGCTGGATGAGCTCAGGAAGCTGTGTTGGAGTGAGACCATGTAAGGCAGATGTATGCGGCGAATGTGCATGTGGGCTGAAACCAGTAGGTTAAAGAGAACAGGAATGAAGGGAACAGATGCGAGGTTTTTAAACGCTGACGATGCTGTGTAGTTTCTGCCTGGGGACCAATAAAAAAGAAACTGCAGTAGTGAATACGAGCGACGATAAAATGCTTGGAGCAACATTTCAGCATCTTATGTGCAAACCGTACGGTGGAAATAGGGGTTTGTGATTAATTCCATGATTGAGGTGTCATTTATCTCATACATCTCATTTTTAAAGGGTTTTTTGTTGTTGTTGTTGTTACAGTGGCTTTATTTTATATTTAAAATGAGTAACAGAGGCAGATTTGAATTTGTTTTAGCATTAAAGGTCCTGGGTTTGAGTCCTGGTCTCAGTATTTCTGTGTGTAGTTTGCAGCATCTCCATGTGAATACCTGAGTACTCCAGTTTTTATCACAATCCAAATACCTATAAATAGCACATTTAGCTACGTTTCCAGTGTGTGTATATGGAATACATCTTGTGGACTGTATGTGTAAAAATCAATATGGTTTCTCAAAGTGGGTCTGATTCCATATGTGCATATACAGCGTGTGTGTTCTGGATGTGGTGAAATCAGTCGAGTGGAATGATTTTTTTTCTGGGTATTTTCTTGTTCATCATGTAAGCAAGACAACCCTTGCAAACAACCTGAGATTAAAAATGAGTTAATATCAGTTTTGCCCTTTAATGGCCTGGCGAGCTGTCCAGTGTGTTCTCTGCCCATGCCCAGAGTTGGCTGAGATGGGTGCCAGTCTTCCCGCAACCCTAATTAGGATTAAACGGTTCAGAGAATGAATGAATAGTGAGAGAGACAGAGAGCAAAAGAGAGAGAGGGAGAGAGAGAGAGGTTGTTATATATTCTAAATAGTCACTAGAGCCACCTTATTGCAGTTAGAAAATCCTCCTAAAGACTTAGACTTAGACAACTTTGTTGTCATTCAGTATACAGCAAGTGTAGTGCATGTTATTTGTATAGCGCTTTTTACAGTTGACATTGTCACAAAGCAGGTTTACATAGTACAACAAATTTCAAAAGTAATTTAAACATTTTTCTTAAACCCCTACACATCCCTAATGAGCAGGCCCGCAGCGATGATGGCAAGGAAAAACTCCCTCAGTTGACACGAAGAAGAAACCTTTGAGAGGAATCAGGCTCAAAAGGAAAACCCTTTCATCAACCAAATAATTTGAGTGAAAACAGATAAAAATACAAACCATATAAGAAAACTTCATTTCAGTCCAACTTGTAGTCCGGTTGTTATACAACTGTAAGTCCTAAATAATTGTAGCAAAAGAGTTTATATCACCAGCAGTGAAGAGTCATCTTCACAGTCACTGAGTGCAGATCTAAACCCATATGGATCTTCATCAGTAGGAGCGAGGGGCTTCCAAGATAAGAACTCCAGCCAGCATCAGCACATCAGGACAGACCACAGGACTCAGAAAGCAGAAGGATCAGGATCACCGGCATCCCAGAAGAAGCATGTGTACCTCAGCAAAAACACAGAAAGAGAGAGAGAGTGAGAGAGAGAGAGAGAAAGAGAAAGAGAGGGAGAGAGAGAGAGAAAGAGTGAGAGAGGTTGTTAGGTATATACTAATCAGTCCCAACTTTGAACTGTAGCAGTGTCATTCATGTAATCTGTAAACTTTACAGATACTTCAAGTAGTTGATACAATTAAACAACACAGTAACAGGCTGTTCATCTGGTAATGAGTAAATGTTAGCCTACTTACCTTAAGCAAAGTATTAAACGTTGTTGTTGGGTGATATTACAGATCGTGATCCACAGTGTTTCGGTACCAGCTCGAAGACGCTCAAACTGCTCTTCAACAAACAAAATATTCTTTTTTTTTCTTCCCTTGTGCATACATATGGAATCATGCAAACACATTACTGCATACTGAATACCGTGTGTACATTACATAACGCAGTCCACATACTGTGAATGTGGAATCTTAGACTTAGGCTAATTAGTTGTTCCAAATTACCTGTAGGTGTCCGTAAGTGTTAATGGTTGTGTGTTGGCCCTGCAATGGACTGGTCAGCTGTTCATAGTGTATTGATCAGAGTTGACTGAGATTGCTGCAGCCTCCCTGTGACCTGGTTTGGCAAATAAATGAATGACAATCTATACTCATGACTGAAAGACTAAAGGATATAAGGACCGTATTACTGTAAACAGCAAATTTGCATAGTAAAGATTTAGGTCTGATAATTAAAATATCACCTTACAAGTGCTACATGTTTAATTTCATGATAAGGACAGGCGGTGGTATGGATGAGGTAGATGTGGTGGACTCTTGTGTATACTGTGACCTGGGTAATACCATGTCAATGATTAGGTTCATTAATGTTGATTGTCATCATTGAGACATTTCCAGGAATATTCAGAGCTGATTGTGGCCAGTGCAAACTGAGTGCATATCAATTCTTCAAGTGATTCATTCTGAACTGAAAAGAAGCATGCTTGAGAAAGACGTTATGGAAAGCTCCGTTTTAGGCTTCAGTGTCTCAATCTATGTATTGTTTTGCATTTCCAGTTTGTAAAATCTTCACCATAAGGTACCAGTTCAGCGCTCTCATTACTGGGCAAAGATTTCGATTTACCATTCCATCTTCCAACCCACACCTATAGTCATGAGATTTAGGTTGTGACCAAAAGAATGAGATTGTACAAGTGGTTAAGATGAGTTTCCTTTAGAAACTGGGCTCATCATTGGAGAAGAGCTCAGACATGGGGGGGCTCAGGGTAGAGCCACTGCCCCCTGTATCTAAAAAAGTTGGCTGAGGTAGTTCGAGTTTAAAGGTTTTCCAGGCATGTCCAACTGGAACGAAACCCAAGGTAAGAGCCAGAACTCACTTGGGGGATTATGTCTGGCCTGGGAATGCTTCAGAATCCCCCAGGAGGAGCTGGGGAGAGTAATGCCCAGGTTTCCCTCCTAGACCTGCTGGATCTGCGACTCAACCTAGATGAATGGATTAGCATAATCTGGATTTTCTCTTATTAGTACAACTCAAAATCACCTTTGAGAACTGATTGCTCTTTTTCTGTGTAATACATCCACTGCTTGGCAGGTGCTGCTGTACCAGATGAAAGCTGCTATTGACTGAGTGTAGAGAGAAATCTCAGGGTGAGGGCTTCAGTACTGACCAAGCAGATGAGGTTAATAAGTAGTTTATCCAATGGCACTTTCAAATGGTGGACTTTTTAAATTCACCTCAGGTGGAGTTACTTGTCTAATTGTGAAACAGACATCTTCATCTGTATCTGTGAGGGCGTCGGTAGCTATGGGCTTTTTTCCTGGGAATAAAGAATTTGTACACGCAAAATGTGTATCTTACACCATTTATATGGTAATGTTAGGTTGAGCTATGTGGCCGTCATGTCATCTGAGTATCACAGGAATATCATACCAGGATTTTTTAAATCTTGCAACAATTATATCACTTTGGTATGAACATCAAATGATTTGGTTTACAGACCTGATTTATTTTCATCACGACAGACACACAACACATATTTTATATGACCTCCATCTACACAGCTTTCAAAGCCAACTCACCCAAACCCGCACCCAAACCTACACCCTGACCTACACTCAAAATTACACCCAAACCTACACCCAGACCCACACCCATACCTACACCCAAACCTACATCTAAACCCACACACAAACCTACACACAAACCCACACCCAAACCCACATCCCAACCAACACCCAAACCCACACACAAACCTACACCCAAACCTACACCCAAACCCACACAAACCTACACACAAACCTACACCCAAACCCACACCCAAACCTACACCCTGACCTACACTCAAAATTACACCCAAACCTACAACCAAACCCACACCCAAACCTACACCCAGACCCACACCCATACCTACACCCAAACCTACATCTAAACCCACACACAAACCTACACACAAACCCACACCCAAACCCACATCCCAACCAACACCCAAACCCACACACAAACCTACACCCAAACCTACACCCAAACCCACACAAACCTACACACAAACCTACACCCAAACCCACACCCAAACCTACACCCAGACCCACACCCATACCTACACCCAAGCCTACACCTAAACCCACACACAAACCTACACCCAAACCTACACCCAAACCCACCCAAACCTACACACAAACCTACACCCAAACCCACACCCAAACCTACACCCAGACCCACACCCATACCTACACCCAAGCCTACACCTAAACCCACACACAAACCTACACCCAAACCCGCACACAAACCCACATCCCAACCGACACTCAAACCTACACATTATCCCACACCCAAACCTACATCTACACCATATCAAACCTACACTCAAACCCACACACAATCCAGCTTACAAACCACACCCCAACTCACACCCAATCCCACACCTAAACCTACACCAAACCCACACCCAAACATACACCTAATCCTTCACACAAATCCACACCGAAGCCTACACCTAAACTCAAACCCAAATTCACATGAAACCCTCAACCAAATCTACACCCAAGCCAACACTCAAACACATACTGAAACATACACCTAAACCTACACCCAAACCCACACCTAAACCTACACCCATACCCAAAGCCACAGCCATACCAACACACAAACCGACACCCCAAACCTACACACCCAGTCCTATACCCAAACCTTCACCCAAACCTTCAGCCCGATTCACCCGATCCAACACCCAGACCCACAGCCAAATCCACACCCAAGCTTACACCCAAACCCACAACCATGCCTGTACCCAAACTTACACCCTAACACGCACCCAAACCTACACCCAAACCCACACTGAAACATACACCCAAACCGAACACCCAAACCAGCAGCAAATCCCATACCCAAGCTTACACCCAAACCCATAACCATGCCTGCACCCAAACCTACACTCAAACCCGCACCCAAACCTACACATTATCTCACATCCCAGCCCTCACCTTAACTTACACCCAAACCCACATCAAAACCAGCACCTAAACCCACACATCAACCCTTACCCAAACCTACACCAAATCCCACACCCAAATCTATCCCAAATGCTCATCTAAACTCACACCCAAACCTACATATTAATCTATGCACACACCCAAACCTACACCCAAACCCACACCCACACCCACACCTACACCCAAACCAACACTCAAACCCAGACCAGTCCCTTCTGTTAGAGATCTGATAAGCTACAATAAACTACTACACACTTTGTGTGTGTTTCCTGTTTACAAAGGCCTACTGGGGCTTTTTGTGTTAAGCATTTCTGAGCAATGTATTCATTTATTAATTTGCCAAACCACATAATCCTATTAGGTTCTCTGGAAGGCTGGACCCTATCTTAGCCAACTCTGGATGAAAGCAGGGTACACCCTGGACGTCTCACCAGACCATCGTGGAACCAACACACACAACCATTCACACTCACACCTAGGGGTTATTTGGAACAGAGAATTAATGTGCATGTCTTTGGACTGTAGAAGGAAACCGGAGTACCCAGAGTAAACCCACGCAAGCACATAGAGAAGCCTGTGTTGAACCCAGTATTCAAACCCTGGAACTTCTGCTGTGAGGTGGACGTGTTAACCACTGAGTGATGTTTTCTTGTTCCTGTATTGGTTATAATTTTCCTAGTCTTGGTTTGTCTTGTCTGCATTTTGACTACAGTTTTGTTTATAGATTACAGATTTTGTTTATCTTTACTGTCTGCTGTGAGATTTGTGACTAAAGTGAGCTCTACAGCATATGGATCACCCTGGAAAAAAATGCTTACCAAAAACAAGTGATTCCGATTATTGTCATTAGACAATCGCTGCTGTATAGAATAATGTATCTTGCTATTGGTACACTAGTGCTAATCCATAGCTATTTTACAGGGTACTCAAATTCCTTTCTTACTTCATATTATTAGAAAATTTGCATCCAATCTTTGACCCCTAAATTATTTTTGTCTTAAGCATCACAATATACAAATAAGAACATCCTTTATAAAGATATTTTATGGACATGTCTAATCTGTTTAAGCAGCTGTTTCATTGAACAATCTTTCGGTCCAGGAATTAGCGCTGTGGTGGGTATTTTCCAGCATGGGATTTCATTTTAGCATTCCAGCAGAGATACGGAATGCCCGTCTACTGTTTGTGCATCTCTCCCACTGACAATTAATTATCAGCCTATCAGCTGACAGCATGACAGTCTGGTCTCAGCCAATCAGTTTGAAATTCTCTTTCAGCAGGAGGAGAAAGAACGAAATAAAGAGGCTCTGATCTGCCAGGATTCATGCAGCGTCCCTCAACCCTGCAGTAAATCCCTTGTGGATTATTAAAAAAAAAAAACAAACTGAACAAGATTCTCACTTCTGATCAGCCATTAGTGTCATTAGTGTATGTTTGGGGGGGGGGGGGGGGTATTAGAGAGTTGGTTTGGTGTTTGTACAATCCCTCAGGCTGGAGTCTATAATGAACTCTAAACAGGCTTCTGGCTAAAAATGAAGTGAACACTTCAGGCACCCGTGCTAGCTCGTTAACAGAGCCTGCAATTAAATTAATTAAACAACATCCTGATGATACGGTTTCAGAATGAAGTCATGCGTAATCCTGATGTAAGGGCTGTGCAAGTGTACTGACAATTTAAATAAGTTTCTTCTGTTCATGTCTGCATGTCTCTCATTGTTGGTGAAGAGATGTAAAAAAAATGTTGCTGATTTTCGTCAAGAGTAGGCTGCATTGCCGTCAGCGTGTTTCTGCCCTGCAATGGCCTTGCAAGCTGTACAGGGTGTACTCTGCCCTCGCTCCGAGTCGTTTGAGATGGGCGCCAGCCTCCCCGCGACATTAATTAGGATTAAGCACTTCGGAAAATGAATGAATGAATTTGTGTCAAATAATTATTTTATGAGGGACAACTTCTGTTTGCAAAAGAAAAAAAAATACAGGCTGAAATTTATATGCTGTATATGATTTTTGGTCAGATTTTGGCGTAATGTTAAATCATTATTTTGGATTTCTATTTATGGCTTGTCATAATAATTTCTATTTATGGCTTCTCATAATAATCTGTCAAGACTGCCACTAAATATTCTTCACTGAACTAATACCAGCTATTTTATTCCTTTCTCTGGTATTTTACTCACCGCTAAACATCCGAGCGTAGCTAGCATTTCAAGGCTATGTCACTCAGGCAGTAAATGTATTATGAGCACTCAGCTTTGGAAGGATATTTTAATTTAGCTGAAAAGCCAGAGCAGATAGCGGCTGTCATGTGGAAAACGAGCACTCGTCTCCTCAAAGACGAGGACCAGTTGATTTAAATTTGAACTGAGGCCACTCACTTAACACAAGGTCAGGAGAAGTGTTTAAAAAAATTGTCATGGTTTTACTCTCCGTTCACTGGAAGAAAAACGTTTTAGTTCTTGTTACAACCTCTTGTGTTTCCACCCTGACTGATTAACCTAGAATATCATTTCTTTCCCGCTTCGTGCTACTAGGGTCGCAGGTAGGGTGGAGCCTATCTCAGCCAACTCTGGGTAAATGGCGTCTCAATACTGATTGGCTGTTATGCATCACAATTCTGATTGGCTGTTGGCTCTTGATGCATGCTGAATTCCAGACAGTTGTTCAAAACATTTAAGTTTCTGTTTTTTACCAAAACAACATTCAACAAATTGAAATCATTTTATAGAGAATGTCACAGGTGTCAAACTCAAGCCCCCCAGGCCAAATCTGGCCCTCCAACTAATTTTATGCGACCCCTGGAGGATTCAAAGAATATGATTATCATACACTTTTTGCATCAACCATTACCATGCAACCTAATTCGTCCTAGCAAGCAGCTAGTCATTCATGACTCGGGAAAGGTTGCATGCTAGCTTATCGCTGTAAAGTGTTGTCAGAAAAGGAAAGTGTATAAAGAAAAAGAGGACAAACACCTAAACCAATTATTTTGTCATGCAGGTTTCATGATTACCCTTTTAGAATAGATGTTCAGCAATTATTTGGCCCTCAAGCACCTTTAAATTTAGTGATGTGGCCCCCAGTGAAAATCAGTTTGTGCTAATTAAATAAGTATGTAGTCAATGCTTAAACTATTTTAGACTTACACTTAGACAGACTTTATTTGTCATTTAGATTTACATTAAAATGAGATTTTGATGCAATGGCTCAGAGCACAGCAGAAATAAAAAAAAACCAATCATATTAAAATAAAAAATTATAAATATAGGTAAAAAACGTTAGTAAAAAATGTAAATGAAAGATAAACATATTGCACATTGTAGTTGCAGTGCAATATTGCACAGTAATATGTTATAGAGGTCCTTAGTGGTGCAGTCCTTATTAGGTGTGTGGATGTGTGGTTGGGAAGAGAGGAATAGTTTAATGTGTTCAACAGTCTTATGACATGTGGGAAAAAACCGTTGTTGAGCCTGGCTGTTCTGCTCCGTGGGCTGCCAAATCCTCTTCCTGAGGCCAGCAGTGAGAACAGTCAGACATCGTTTCTTTGCAATGTCGTGAAGGTGAGGAAGTGAGGTCCCAATGATTTTCTCCACTGTCCTCACCACCCTCTGTAGGGACTTCCAGTCAGAGGCAGCTGGTCAGTATGCCCACTATAGTTCCTCTGTAGGAGTTGGTGAGAATGGGAGGGGTACGTGCACTCCCCTCATCGGGTGCAGAAAGTGCATACGCTGCTATGCCCTCTTTACAAGGGTACCAGTGTGATTGGACCATTTCAGTGAGTCCATTAACTGCACACCCAGGAACCTGGTGCTGCTGACAATCTCCACTGCTGAGTTGTTGATGGTGAGAGCAGTGTGGCTGCGCTGGTTCTTCCTGAAGTCCACAATGATCTGTTTTGTTTTTAAGATGTTCAGGATCAAGTTAGTTTCACACCAGTCTGCTGGATATTTCACCTTCTCTCTGTTGGCCTGTTCATTGTTCTTACTGTTGAGGCCCACTACTGTCGTGCCATCTGCAAACTTCACGATGTGGTTAGTAGTGAACCAGGCACAGCAGTCGTGGGTCATCAGCGTGAACAGCAGCAGACTCAGGACGCAGCCCTGTGGGGAACCGGTGCTCAGGGAGATGACACTGGAGATATTTTTTCCCATCCGCACCCACTGATGTCTACTTGTGAGAAAGTCGATCAGCCAGTTCGGTGGGTGCTGAAACCAAGACGGGCCAGTTAATTTTTCAGATGCTGTGGGATGATGGTATTGAACACAGAGCTGAAGTCTAGAAACTGCATCCGCATGTGTGTGTTTATCCCTTCCAGATGCTCTTGGCTCCGATGGAGGGCAGAGGAGATGGTGTCCTCTGTGAAACCTTTCTCTTCATCATGAGAGGTATTAATGCTACTGGGCGGTAATCATTGAGGGAGGAGGTTGTGATTTTTTTTATACTCGCTTTTATGAGACTCCGCTGCATCACTGGCTGCTGGATGTAGCTGGCGTAGCAATCCAAGGCTGCATGTACACTCCAGTATGGTTGCATCTATGTGTCCTAAACTGCTTTTTTTCAAGTCTAGTAGTTCCTGAGGGTCATACACGATATTCAAGTAAGTCTGCTGCTGATTAGCGTTTAAACTGTGCAGACTAACGGAATTTTTCTAATTATTTCACTGGTACTTGACTGAGCCACTGCTGCTGCAGCCGACTTTGGCGCCGCCATCTTGAATTAAATTTTTTTAAAGAATATGATTTAATCTTTAAAAATATTGAAAAAATATTTAATTAATATTTATAAAAATCTCATGGTGGCTCCGCGTTCAGGCAGTGATTTAAACCAATGTGTTTAAAGCCGAGTTCTACAGAATTAAACTGTTGTTTATTCTTCTGTTTGAAGATCTTTTTGAAAGCGAACATTCTTGCACTAATGGAGTTCCTTTATGTAAATGATCTGCACTGATCCACTTTTTGCTAATGACTTTCTCATCCCACACGTAGGGTTCTGTTTGTCATGTCACCGCCTCACTCAATAAGTTTCAAGCCGACAGTAAAAAGTTTTGAGAATCTGTTTTTCCCCGAACTGAAATGAGGCAGAGCGACTCTATTTTATTTAATGAAATACAAATGAACTTCTACCCAAAGGGTCTGCAGTGTAATCTCATTTCATTTCACAAACCATAACCATTTAAATTCACTTACCAGTTGGTCTGTGTCTGATCTTAAAAGTGTGCAGTGGTATGATTACATAGATGGTGGGAACACATTACATTACCTTTCCTGACCTTAGATTCTGTAACGTATTTCTTAAAATGTGCACAGTGTCATTTTATTATGCGCATAAAAGAAAAATAATTAATAGGAACTGGATATATGTGACGGATATATGATGAGCTAGATCTGGAGAATCAGTCAGAAAAAGATTCACACCGTCTTTCATGTGTGTTACATTTGTGAGAATCAACAAAAAATATGCTTTGTGGTGAGTAATCGTCACTTCCTGCTCACCAGGTGCATCACTTCCTCCAAAGATTTCTCGACTGAACCAAATCCCCAAGTCTCTCCCATGCCTTTTCCGAGATGTTCCTTTGGTTTGTGGAGCGCTGGTGACTTTGTTAGCAGAAATCTCTAGCTTTTATTTATTTAGTTATTTATTCTGTAGCATTTCTGATGGTAATGATGGGAGCTGTGGAGCAGCAGCTGTTGAAAGCACTGAAATGGAAAGTATGAGCAATGAGACTGAATTAAACAGAGCGGGCGAAAAGGAGAAGAAATTGGGATGAAGTTAAATGAAATGTCAATGTTATATTAAACAGCAGTTCCGCTGATGTCTAAAGATTAGTGAAAATGCTTTGGATGTAATCTGAAGAAGAAATGGAGGAAAGATCTGACGCCGGCATTAACACAGATGAATCATCAAAGAAGGTTGCCGGGTGAAATTCAGAGTGGTGAAATTGATCGATAGGGCAAATGTACAGATCATGTATATAAGATGTGTTTTGTAATGACACCATTGGAATCTGAATTAGTTTAGTCCAGAAATATGTGTATTTGGATTTATATATGAACTAGAAGTGCTCTGAAGGGCTGGACTGGTACTCAACCTTAATGGTTTCATAATCCATAACAACTGAGGCAGTTTTTTTTTTAAGGTACTGCAACAAGTGGTGTCTGCCTGTCTGTCTGTGAACAATTTCCCGACATAAGTACCAGACAGGTTTCAGCCGGATGTTTCTGGAAATTATTATTTCTTTTAAAGTTCACAGTCAAAGCTGAAGATCATAGTTAGATTAGAAAGATTGGAAAAATATATATGTTAAGAAGCATTAGAGTATAATATGGGAGGGAGCACTTTAGTGTAGTGGTTAGTGCATCTACCTCACAGCAAGAAGGTCCTGGGTTCGACTCTCAGGAGTGATGAGGACGTTTCTGTGTGTAGTTTGCATGTTCTTGTGCTTGTGTGGGTTTCTTCTGGGTACTCCAGTTTTCTCCCACAATCCAAAGACATGCACATTAGGCTAACTGACTGTTCCAAATTGCCCCTCGGTGTGAGTGTGTGAATGGTTATTTGTGTGTCGGCCCTGAAATTAACTGGCGAGCTGTTCAGGGTGTATCCTGCCTTCAACCAGTGTTGGCTGAGATAGGTTCCAGCCTCCCTGTGACCCTTATAGGTTTAAGTGGTTTAAAAAATGAATGAGTGAGAGAGCAAATGGATGGATGAATAACATTGGACACCCACCACTGGGTCATATTTCATTATACCTATGCCATATGTACCTGGTGGAGGCAGCTTTGTTCCGCTCTAAGGTTTATCAAAGAACAGTTGTATTAAAACGACTCTTTTTTTAAATCCTCACGTAGGTGGATGTGATGTGTGGTGGATGTGCTCTGATGTGATACATCATAAGAGGAGCGTGTTGTTATTTAGCATCGTTAACAGTTTCCATTGTGAAGATGCTGTATGTTGCAAACCCTGTTGAGATTCTTCCTACACGGCTTTTCAGCAGGAAACCCAGAACATGTAGGAGTGCTTGTCACTTCCCCGTCACGACAGAAAAATAATCACAAGGGGCGGGATCAGGGAACGGGCCGCCACCCGACACCACCACGCGACGAGATCACCCGATCCGAAACCATTTCCCTCAGAACTTCCAATCATCTTCTAGCTGTGTATGCCGTCACTCCATCTTACTGATACCACACATCCACTTTTTCAACATCAAGGGGTTTAAGCTGGGCCTCCAAACAGACCTCAGCACCGCCTCTCCTGCATCATTAAGTTTCATGTGTGATATTAATAATTTAATGGATATCATGTGATCTGAAAGATATGTTCAAAATCTTATTTATGTTTCATTTAAGATTTTACACCAAAATGAAAAACATCTGTTTTAAGCACCGTGTACTCATCATGTTTACCATGCTTCACCTGCTGGGTGAAGGGAGGACCAATATGGTGGCCAGTGGCTTCAATTTATTGGGTTGTGCAACCCTCCAGTTGTATATAGAGCTTCGTGTATTCAATCCTTACAACACAGTAATCAGCACCTGTTGCTTAGAGACAGAGAGAGAAAGAGAGAGAGGCAGAGAGAGATGAAGAGAGGGACAGGGAGAGAGAAAGAGAGACAGGGTAGAGAGAGAGAGCCTGGAAAGAGATAGAAGAAAGAGCGAGACACAGGGAAGAGAGAGAAGAGAAAGAGGAAGAGATAGAAAGAGAAGAGGAAGGAAGAAAAAGAGAGGAGAGAGTAAGAGAGAGAGAAAGAGGGCAGAGAGAGTGAGAGAGAAGGAGAGAGAGGAGAGAGAAAGTGAACGAGAGAGGGAGAGAAAGAAAGTCAAGGAGATAGAGAGACGGAGGAAGGAGAGAGAGGGAAGATAGAGTGATAGAGACAGAGAGAATAAGAGAGAAAGACAGAGGGAAGAGAGAGATAGAGAGAGAAAGTGGGGGAGAGAGAGATAGAAAAAGGGGGAAGAGAGAAAGAGTGGGGGGGGGGCTGGGGAGAAAACAGTTGTTTACACTTGATAAAGTTTAATCTTGGATCATTTCACTTTACAGACTAATGATTAGCAACATCCAGTGGGAGGGTTAACCAAACCCGGCATTATAGAACAACAGCAAACATCTCACAATCCAACTAGACAAGCACTCAGAGAGTGCAGACCTCCGCCAAGGCCACAAAAAAATTCCACAGGAATTCCACATTTCCTGGATCCATATTAGAATCTGGGTCACTTCAAACTCTCATATATTGTTCCATGTTGTTTGTATCATTTCCCAGCTATCATGAAAATGTCATCCAAGTTCGCAAACAACTTTTTGAGTAATGTTGCTAAGAGACAGACAGACAAACAAACAGACAGACAAACAAATAAATTGAAGCCGGTGAAAACATAACCTCCTTGACAGAGGTAATAAACATCTCAGAGCCCTTCCAAATGGTTAAATCCATAATAAAAGAGTGCGGAGCCAGCACAGGCTAATTCTCACTGCTCGTCTCCTCAAACATTCATTTCTGGTTTTTAATGTCTGCTTCTGTTTCAGCAGAAACGAGTGCACACCCAACCTGCTCACATACTGTTGTAACGGAAAGTCATATAACATGCACTGTATGCATTACGACAAGCGGTGATCAGAGTAATAGATAGTAAGATGACCAACCTTGAACACACTTTAACCGAAATGTCTTCTTGCATGACAGATAAAAACCCAGAAGCCCTACTTTGGCATTTCATTAAGGATAAACAATATAAGATGGATAAACAATATACCGGTGCATGTGCTGCTGCATTGCAGTCTGTCCCAAACCAAATAAGGATAATAATCGGGTCCATTTTCCAGGAGCAAATGGCCTGGTGGAGGTTTGGCGGCTCAGGTGGAGTTGGACAAAGCTGTAATGGGGTTTCTGGAAATAGAACACGAGTTCTTTCTCCTGGGGTTTTATTCCATTTGATTTACGGTGGCTCTTTCTACATCATTTTGCCTTTCCTCTTTTTTCCCGCTTGTTTGCACATCCCACAAAATGTATTGCTAATGTCTCTCATTATTAACGAACACCTACAATTAGGCTTTATAGAAATAGCCCTTCAATTAGATATCAATTTAATTTAGATTTAAATTATAGTTTTTTATTAAATCCACATTAAAATTAATTTTAAACTTTAAAATGCTAATTGTTGTACTTCAGAATTCAGTTGGGATGTGATAAATATTATATAAATTTATGATATAAATATCTTGCTGCACTAGCATTATTATATTATATAATTGTTAGTGTTATCAGGAAGTCATTTAAATACAGTAATAATACTGAAATCCTTTCAGTGCCTGTGTACAAAGAGGGACCAGTATCTCATTTCTATTGCCGCCAAGATGGTTATAGTTTACTCATAGCTTGTGTGTTTGTTAGCAGTTGTTCAGTCTGTTTGTGTATGCAACCCTCAGCCTGCTGCCTACAGGATGGCGCTGGCCACAACAGACTCATAAAACATCCTGAGCAGTGTTCGGCAGATGTTAAATTACCTTAAACTCCTCTAAAAATAGAGACGGTTCTGACCCTTCTTGTAAAGTGCGGTAGTGTTCTTAAGTCAAGTCAAGTCAAGTCAGTTTTATTTGTATAGCGCTTTTTACAATTGACATTGTCACAAAGCAGCTTTAC
>JAOUQZ010060633.1:0-20343 GCA_028564935.1 Neosilurus hyrtlii
AGGCTGGCGCCCATCTCAGCCGACTCTGGGCGAGGGCAGAGTACACCCTGGACAGCTCGCTAGGCCATCGCAGGGCTATTAGCTTACATTAACCTAGTTATTGCACTTTTAATGGTGTCATTCAGAATATTTTCCTCAGTATTACTTTAATTTTAGTGTTTTGAACTAATCCATCAACACGAGCTTTTATTAAAATCAAACCATCAGGTGTTAGAGACTCTAATTTGTTGCTATAGTTACCAAATAAAGATAAACTTGGTGTAAAAATCCTGTCAGGATTTCCTTGGTCATCCTGTGACCAAACTGGAGCCTGCGCGCGTGCTCTGATACTGTATAACACTCGCGCGGGCGCATTAAATCACCTCGCGCGACTCTCAACAAAACAGCAACAGCAACCCGCGCGCGACACTTCATCAGGTCGATTAATAAGGATGTCACTTAGCGACAAGTCACCCGTAACCATGGACGGACATTATTTTAGGATTAGGGTAAATAAAACTCGGATCTAAACCGACTAGGATAGTTAAAATATCGTTTGTTTTAGTTTAATTGTCAAAAGGAAATAAAATAAACAAGCAAACACATAAATAACGAGTCGCTCACCTGCATTTCTGTGGTGAAATAAAGATCAGGTGCAGCAGGAGGAGAAACACTTCCCACGTCGAGTCTGTGATATGGAGAGCCGAGTTCTCTTCCCTTCTTTTCTCCTCTCTCTCTCTCTCTCTCTCTCTTTCTCACACACACACACACACACACACACACACACACACAGATGGAAAACAGAGAGAGAGAGAGAGAGAGCACCAACCGTGAAGGGAAGACAGATAGCTAAAGCTGTGTTGTAGCTAAATTAGCCTCTTTTGTTAAAGTCCCTCAAAACATTCCACTTTAAACTCCTAAAACTATAATAACAGAAGAAATCACCTTTAAAATGCTCTAGAAGCTTCTACAGATTAAAAAAACGACATCTGTTACACCATGTTATACCTAAAACTGCACTTGAGTCACGCTTTATGACACTACTGTGTAAAAAAAAAAATAATAATAATAAAAAATGGTGGAGGGGTTTGCGTGCTCTATTGATCCAGGGCGCTATGTTGCCGGGGGCACAGTCTCCCTTGCCCGGATGCGGGTTACCATGGTCCCCCCATTGAGCCAGGCCTGGGGGGGAGGGGCACGAAGGCGAGCACCTGCTGGACGGGCTTCTGCCCAGGGACTTCGGCCGGGCCCAGCCCGTAGAGGAGACATGGGTCTGCCCTCCCGTGGACCCACCACCTGTGGGAGGGGCTGGAAGGTCATCGGTGCCTGTTGTGGGGGCAACCCCCAATTCAGGTGGTGGACACCTGCGGTGAGGGATTATTCTGTAACGTGAAAGATTATGGGTTATAACATTCATCCATTCATTCATTTTCTGAACCGCCTAATCCTAATTATGGTCGCGGGGAGGCTGCCGCCCATCTCAGCCAACTCTGGGCAAGGGCAGAGTATGGTTAGAACAATATGTTATAATAATTTTCTCATGATAATGTGATAAGTGTTATATTGTTATAACGTGATCATTTAGTATCCCCTCCTCGAGATCCTAGAAGGATCAAGTGCGGGATCCAATCACAGCTGACTTTAGGTGAGAGGCGGGGTGACACCCTGAACAGGTCTGCATCAAACAATTGGAACATGCGCAGAGCTGGTTGATCTAATGTGTATGTCTTTGGGGTTTGCACTGTAAACGGAAACTAGAATACCCAGAGGAAACCCATATGAGCATGAGGAGTACATTCAAATCTCACACATTGAAAACACCATTCAAGAGCAAGAACCCAAACACTGATCAGATGACCTACCTAGTTAGCTAGTTAGCTAGTTCGCTAACAGCTGTGAGTAATAGACCATGCTAGGAAAATGGTCAAAAGGCTGTGAATCTTTTTTCCATTTATAATGAAGAATTTTTCGACTGCTTGTAACAGGACTTGCTATTTTAAACCCCTAATTAAGTCAATACAAACCTTCCATGAACATTTCCAAGATGGCCACCAAGTGACTTTAAACATTGACCTTGCTCAAATAATTGCTATTGGAAGCAATTTCCCTTTCTCACATTCCCACATGCTTTCACACTGACAGTTTTAACAGGCAAATTTTATTTGCATTGAATCCACCTTCTGCTTAAGTACACTGATATTAGAAAAAGTTCACTGAACCACTCAAGGTGCTCCTTCATTTCTGGGCTTTTCGGTGTGTAAAAGAAGTTAAACGCTATTACAAAAACCAGGGAAAGGGACTATTACCAAAAGAAATTATCCAATGTCACTGATTGATTTGGATCTACTCCAGCAAGTCAGGATGTTAACAGAGGCACATTCAATTTAACTAAAGGTCATTCCCTGTATCAGCAGGGTTACGCCACATGGGTCATGTCACTGGTTCATTTTAAATTAATTATTTAAAGCTTATTATGAATTACAGCTTGGCACCAGTTTTATTTGCATAGCGCGTTTTACAGCTGACATTGCGACAAAGCAGCTTTACATAGTAAAAACAAATTTTGAACATTTTAAAGGAATTTAAACATTTAAACATTTCTTCTACAAACCCTACATATCCCGAATGAGCAAGCCCGCTGCTACGGTGACAAGTAAAAACTCCCTCAGGAAGAAACCTTGAGAGGAGCCAGACTCAAAAGGGAAACCCATTCTCATTTGGGTGAAACCAGATAAAAATACAAACTGTGTAGGAGAAACTTCCTTACAGTCCAACATAAAGTCAGGTTCCACTTCTTCTTCTTATAAAATGTATTGAAAAATTTGTGTTTGAGGAGTACGCACATTGGTGTAGTGGTTAGCACATCTGCCTCACAGCAGGAAGGTCGTAGGTTCGAGTCCCGGACTCAGTGAGGGCGTTTCTGTGTGGAGTTTGCATGTTTTACATGTTGTGTGGGTTTCATCTGGGTACACCGGTTTCCTCCTACAGTCCAAAGGCATGCACAGTAGGCTAACTGGCTGTTTCAAATTGCCCCTAGGTGTAAATGGGTGTGTATGTTGTCTGTTCAGGTTGTAACCTGATTCGTCCAGAGTTGGCTGAGATAGGTTTCAGCCTCCAGGAATATTCTTCCAAGAATAGCATGTATGTTTTTTTTTACCAATACATCAATTCGCAGCAAGAAGGTCCTAGGTTCTAGGTCTAGGAATGGTTGTGTGTGTTGACAATGTGATAGACTGTTCATATTGTACCTGGCCTTCACCCAAAGACGGCTGAGATAGGCTCCAGCCTCCTCGCAAAGACTAAGCAGTTTGGTAAATGAATGAATGAATATAGTAATAAGAAGAAAACACTTGAGGATGTGGTGTTATAGAAAACCATTGGGGTGATATTGAAGTGACTCCACTTTCCTATAAATTCCTGTAAGTATTCCTTATTTAAATAAATTGGAAATGAACCAATAATAAAGTAGATACTTCGTAGGGACCCTATTGGTCTAGCTTCCTTTTATGACTAATAATAAATAAGCAGTAGGTCTTGAAATACCATCTAGAAGGCTCTTTAAGATAATCACACACTCCTTCTTTTCTTCTGCTGGAGAGGCTTTAATTTATTCCGTTAATTGAATCATGCCTGGAAACCTCCCTTAATGGAGTTCCTTTAGTTCGCCAAGTCAAATTATGATTCTCCAAGCGCATCCACGTAGATAAATGTACTCCGGAGGAACAGTAATGTGTTGTTGCTCCATCGAGCGATGTATAATCATGTGTATAATCAAGCTGATCGTGGTAGGGTTAGTCCATACAAGTATGATGTCTTCTTCCATGTCATCACTCTGCCTTTCATTTCAGCCGTAATGAGCAAACTGCCTGGGCCGAGTGAATCTGCCTCCTTCCCAGTCTCCTATCTGAAGCCTGTCGCCAATTAAACATTTTTTTCCACCACTCTGGAGACCTCACTAACTCTAGCACTCCAAGCACAAACTCTCTCGGTGAACCTCCGGAGAGAGAGAAAAACACACAGAATAAATAATTTCTAAATATATCTTGTTCCTGTCTCGCTAATCCTGCCTGTACTTGTCTTGCTTACACACACACACACACACACACACACACACACACACACACACACACAGCTTTTAAAAAGCTGTGGGCTTTTTTTTAGACAGTCTGTAATTAGTTTCTGCATAATTAAAAGGACAGCCAGCCTGATAGTCTTCTTATTAAGAGGTGTAGTAAATAAATGGCGAGCTGATGAATTTGTGTCCTTAAATTCCTGAAAGCCACGACAAATTGGGTTTGTATTCCAGTCTCAACATTTAGCATTGCCCTTCTTTAGAAACACAGAACTATCCAGCTACAATATAACTATATAACTGGCTAGTGACACTACAGTCATCTTTTTTACAGCACTCCGGCGTCTGGATGTTTACACTATCATTACGATGCTATGAGTTAACTCAAGCCAAGAATAGTTTGCTAAGTTAACTGTTTGCTGTGGTGACTTGCTATAGGACTATTTTGCGATATCTACTGAGGTAAGTCTGTTGGGCTTTTACACCCGAGGCTAGTGGCTCATCAGGCCGGTGCGACTGGGAGTTCAACTCCTCCTTGATTGGACCATCGCACGTTACCTTCCCAGTATTTTTATTGGTACCCATTTATACTGCTGAATGGACAGAGGCACACTTATGGTTAAGACCTTGCCCAGGGGTCTTAGTATGGTGGGGGTCCAACAGGGATTCCAACCCACGATCTCTTGATCGTGAGACCAGCATCCTAACCGCTATGCCACCGGCCCCACCGATATCTAATGAGCCCGACTGTTTAGTATATGTTAGGTTTGACCTTTTGATTTTGTGTAGACTGAATATTGAGAGGAAATGAAATGACTGCATTGCAGTTCATACACTGAAATTCCCATATGCTCAATTTTATACACCCCCACCCCCCACTCGGACATTAACATACATCAGATATGCAAAGAACACAGTTTGTGGTTGACAGTGTTTTTTTTATTTTATGATTCTTCAGACTTTTATACACATTCACTGGGATAATGCAACACTGGATTGGTCAGTTCAAAGTAAGGGCTACATGTAGTTCACACAGGATAGGCTAGATAGTGTATACATCAGAAGAGGCGTGGCTAGTTACAATGCATTCACTCTGTAGGATGCCTGATTTGTCTGGTTTGCATAAAGAAAAGAAAAGAAAGAGTGTGTACCCACTTTCACCTAAGAATATGCTACACTGGAACATATATATATATATATATGTATATTCTTCGTATTCTTTTACAATCCAACTTATTCCATCTTCATGATTGGATAAGTTGCACGATTGATGGACGGACACTAATAATCATTGTTTTCCCCATGCTTCCAGAGAAAGCTAGCAAGAAAATGGCTGCCTGTTTTCAAGACTGGAGGCCCGCTCCTCGCAATGCATCAGTAAAGTTGCGTTTTGGGGGGGGGGGTTTGGGCGCAATATCCTTATAGTGAAAACCTTTATTTCCATAATTTGTTTTCTCTTTTCATGGAATTTGTCCAGAGTGAATCAGAAATGACGTTAGCATGCTAACTAGCTAGCAGTACTTTCAACTGACTCACACCGGCTTTGACACCTTCATTAGGTCATATTGATCTGAATCACTTACTTTTACCATAACTACCTCGCTAGAGGCCTGTTCCTGGCAACAAACCGATAAAGCCGTGTATGGTGGAAAAAAAGTTTAAATCTTGGAACTTAAAAAAATGCGTCCTTACCATCAAATACGTAAATGGCATATCTTGTTGCTTTTCATGGAATTTGTCAAGCATGAATCGAAAACTGCATTAACAGAACAGCACGCGGTACTTGTTGCTGACTCGCAGTGGTTATGATGTGCTTTTTTCCGGACACCCTCATTAGATCATAATCCACTGACAACTCACTCACTGCTAGCACAGATGGTAGTATGTACTAAAATGTTAAATTCAGTGAGCTTCAGCAGACGTTGTCTAATTTTTTCTTTTCCTTTTAATGCAATCAGTATAATCTAAATCAATCTATATAAAACCAGATTTATTTAAAGCACAGCAAAGAAATAGTGTCTTATGTCAGAATAAAACAGTTACTTTATATTTTTGTTTTTGAAACAGGGTAATTTTTTTGCACATGAGCAATCGGGGTTGGGGGGTATTGATCAGCTTCCTACTTCTTAAAAGATCATGACCCAACATATACAAGAATATACAGTATAGAGATACTAAGGCGAGAACTGAGGCTGATTTTAAAGATGGTTTTATAAATATATATAAGACTTATACATAGTTTACATTGAAAAACTCAACCCCAAAGCATATTTCTTTTTCTCTTGAAGTTAAAATATTCCTGAATATTCACCAAAGAATTAAAAAATTTATAATGCAGTCAGCTCAGTGAAATAAAATCATATTATACTGTCAGGGCTTTACAGAAGGAACAGGATCCACATGCAGACAGAAGCGGTGGAGAGTACAAAGTTTAATAGACAGGACAGCAATCCAAGATGGCAGGCAAACCTGTGGTCAAAACACAGGAAATGGTCAGAGATACCCAAGAAGTCAAAACAGAGTATGAGGCAGAGGTATGCAAAAATAATAATAGACTACCACGAATGGTCTAGGAACAGGAAAGGTCCACAAAAAAAAAAAAACACTGCAAGGCAACAGTGTACCAACACTAGAAAGGCACAGGAGAAAATGCTGGCACGATATGGCAATACCTGTGGGGAAATGCTGGGCTTAAATAGACATACTAGTAATGCAGGCAAGAAAACACAGGTGAGTGCAATAATGAGCATGCGGAAAGCCAAAAGGGGGCAATCAAAACAAAAGCACATGACACAAGAAAACAAAAACTAACTAACCAAATTAACATTAAACATTATACATCTAGACCCATTCATTCATTACATTTCCATAAATTGTCACGAAAAGATTAAGTGCATCAGTGCAAGTGCTTTTCATTTTTCATGAATCATATTTATTGTTAATAATACACACACAAAAGCATATGAAAGTAGATGAGTAGTTTCCAGGGAGACCAAATGGATAATTTATGAGGCACTTAAAAAAAATAAAGGCACCTCTTTGTCTTGTTTGAATGGAAAGGTAAAGAATAACAGCTCTGATATAATCAGCTTGTTTTTATTATTCAATCAGATTTATTTGTGCTTGCTGTAAGGTTAAAAGATAGGGCAGTTTACAAGTGAGCTGTAATAGTTTTGAAGGATATAACAGTAATCATGTAATTAAAAGATAAATAAAATACAAGGCTGAAAGGTATACTGAAAGTTAAAATAAATAGGCTACAGTTTTATGCCCTGCGATGGCCTGGCGAGCCGTCCTGGGAGTCCCTCGCCCAGAGTCGGCTGAGATGGGCGCCAAGCTCCCTGCGACTCTAATTAGGATTAAGCACTTCAGAAAATAAACAATGAACTAACGGTTCCGAAAATGAACGAAAGAATAGGCTACAGTTTTTGTTGTGCATTGCAGGAATTCTGACAACAACATCATCAGTCGACAAACAAAGGGGGCCGTAGCCTAATGGTTAGAGAAGTGGCTTTGGGACTGAAAGCTCGCTGGTTCATGACGGGGTGAGCTGCACATTGCTTTCCTCCACCTTCATGGCTCAAGTGCCCTTGAGCAAGGCAGCTGACCCCCAACTGTTCTCCGGGTGCCCCAGTGTGTGGCAGCCCCACTGCTCCGAGTGTGTGCTCACTGTTTACTGTATGTATGTATGTGTGCATGCTCATTTTGGATGGGTTAAATACAGAGGCAATAATTCCCCTTGCAGGATTAAAACAGTATATCAAAAAATGTTTTTGGTATTTGACACATTTTTAGCAACAATAATTATATTATTAGCTGATATAACTCCCATAAACAAACAAACAAACAAACAAACAAATAAAAAAATAATTACATTGATTGATTGATAGATAGATAGATAGATAGATAAATAGATAGATAGATAGATAGATAGATAGATAGATAGATAGATAGATAGATGAATAAACATATAAATAAATAATACTCAAAGCTCACCTGCCCTGCTTCTGTAATGTTTAAAATACATCAAAAATAAATTATAAAAATCTCATTTTAGTTAGCTTTTTTATATTACTGCGTAGTATATACTTACACCCTAAAACAAAGTTCAACTTGCACCTGCTCATGCGTACATCTGGAGCACACCGATATCTGCCATGATTTAATTTTTTTTTTAAAACAATTCAAAACAAATCCCATTTTAGTGCTTTTTTGCTCATGTAATACTCATGAAATATAAACTAAAACAATTATGCGCCTCAGGCTCGGTCGATGTTGCTGAATACCCACCTAGCCCACTTTAAAATATTTTATTTATTAATTTATTTAAAGATCTTGGATTCAAGTTCTGGGCTTGGCAAAGGCATTTTTGTGTGGAGTGTGGAGTTTCCATGTTATCCCCACACTTACGTAGGTTATGCGCTGAACATTTCTTGGCTTATCAAGTACTTGAGTTAACTTGAGCACAAGCTAGTGTATATAGTAGAGTAGTGTAAGAATATGATGCTTTACACAAACAAAATGGCTGAACACGACTATGAGCAGCGAGGCTACATTTGTCTGAATCCGTGAGACAGTAATACAGATTATAATGAGTGAGTGGGTAAAATCCCAAAAGCTGTGCTCTAATCTTTCACAAAAAAACATCCTCAGTGAATCAAGGGATTAGAATTTGATCAGGGGGTTCGAATAAAGATTGTTCCTGGTAAAGGAAAAAGAACTAAACAGGAGGATGAAATGAAACAAAAACATTCATTCATTCATTCATTTCTGAACCGCTTAACCCTAATTAGGGTCGCGGGGAGGCTGGCACCCATATCAGCCGACTCTGGGCGAGGGCAGAGTACACCCTGGACAGCTCACCAGGCCATCGCAGGGCAGAAACACACTGACGGCTATGCAGCTACTCTTTAGGAACGACAGCAGAGGTTCTTTTACATTAAAAAACATTAAAAAACATTAAAAACATTAAAAATATATATATTATACCCTTAAAACTGCATACAGACTGAGTGGATCAGATATTTGTTTTTAAAAGTAACTAACAAACAAAAAATATATATATATATTCATATTAATTCTAAAATTATTATTATGAAATAACAAAACTCTGATTTATTAATTCTGTGATTAAAGTAATTGATGGATTTTCTTTTGGAAAAATTTCTGCTTATTTAAATACTGTTTTCACATTTATGTTTAAAATTATAAATTTCTTACAGTAGCAAATTTGCAGGATGTACTTTATGTAGCATGTGTGTACAATAGACAGTTTTCTTTTTATTTATTTGTTTGTTTGTTTGCTTGCTTGTTTGTTTATTTAATATGATGTCATGTCTCTCATCCAATGGCGAGTATGCATTAAGTAGAGTATGATGGGTTTTACACCCAACAACAAAAACAAGTACAAACAACTAGTAGTTCAACTCCTCCTGGATGAGACACTAGCCCATAACAGGTTTCCTTCTCAGTATCTATTTACTGGTTCCTATTTATACTACTGGGTGGACAGAGGCACACTTATGGTTAAGACCTTACCCAGGGGTCTTAGCAGGGTGGGGGTCAAACAGGGATTTGAACCTACAACCTCTTGATCATGAGCCCAGGACCCTAACCACTACACTTTCATCCAGTTCCATGGATAAAACTTTTTTAAAAATCTCTTGTTTTCTTGCTGTTTAAATAAAAATAAATAAATAACTTTTATGATAAATATTATTTAAATTCTAAAATAAATATTATCATAAAATTCTATTGCTTCCTGATTATTAATATAAAAACAAATTAAAGCAAAGTGAATAAATTACAAATTAAATTATAATAAAGATAAAAAGAAATGCACTGTACATTTTTTTTTTGCGATGTCACTGAATCCTGAGTCTGGATTACTGTTTGTATTTTACATGTTCTCCTCATGTCCCTGTGCATTTCTTCTATGTTCTGTGGTTCTCTTTTTTCTTCCTAAAAAAACATACTGACAGGTGGAAAGACATCTACAAAACGCTCCAACTGTGAATGAGCACCTTTCGCCCAGTGTTCCAATCCCTCTGAAGATAAATGGAAGAATGAATGGATGATGAATCAAATTGAATCAAAGAAAGTGAACTGAATCATGAAGGAGAGAGAAAGAGAGAGAGAAAGAGAGATGCTTTTATGTGCTAAACAAAGCAACAGAAAGGAAGTAATAAAGAAGTTATGATAGCAATAAGAGCAGAAGGGATAACGCAGAAGATGAGGGGTGTGGGAGCCATTTTGTAGCCCTGGAGATGATTGCTAAGAAGGACTGATGACTGATGCTGTACTGGTTTAATAAAGTGAGGGGAAAAGAGGGATAACCAGAGAAAGAGAGAGAGAGAGAGAGAGAGAGAGAGAGAGAGCAGGAATTCACAGAGAAGAATATGAAGAAGGTGTGCAGGGGATGACTCCAGACTCCGGCTGAATGGATCAGGCTATTTATAGCACGCTGTGAGCAGTGAGGCTTTTTAAGCTTTAACTTTGTGTGTGTGTGTGTGTGTGTGTGTGTGTGTGTGTGAGTGTGTGTGTGTGTGTGTGTGTGGTGATAGTGGGAGGAGGGTGAGTGAAAGTGAAAAGGAAAGAGAGAACTAAAACAATAACAATAAGAATGATAATATTAATGATAATAATAATAATAATAATAATAATAATAATAATAATAACAATAATAATAATAATAATAATAATAATAATAATTGTAATAATTGTAATAATTGTAATAATAATAGGCTAAAGCTATTTAAAAAATATATTTTTGGTTCAAATCCTAAAATGTCAATCATACACAATGATGAAAATGCTATATAGGCCAATGCTAAAATTAACTCTAAACTTAAATAAATACCTCCAGGAGCAAGAAGACATTATATTTTAAAATTATTTTTAAAAATGGCACACATATACAATACAAACAACAACAGTTATAATCAATTAAAGGTGCAGAAGATGTGCAGATATAGGCCTATAAGATATTTATAATTATAATTTAAAAAAAAAAGATTTAAAATGTGTTTTTCTCTTTTGTGTGCAGGTATGCGTGTATTTTAAAATAAGAGGTTTTATAAATATAAACTAGAGGTAAATGATGAGTGGTGCATTGTAATTAAAAATAGATGATGGTGCAGCAGAGAGAGACGAGGCCCCCTTCTGACGTCTGACAGGCACACCCACCATACCGGCAGTCGCAGTTGCGCCATGTCTCTGTCATGGGAAGGGCACTTTTATTTTTTTCTTTCTATGTCTTTAATTATTCAGAGGGCAGCTCAGAGGACAGAGTGAGAGTAAGTGGTAAAGCGGCGTTCAGTCGACAGAGAAATGTTGGTCAAATAAAACCGCAGTGACAGACACGGCTCTGGGGTTTGATGGGATGCTTGTGTTCAGGCTAACCGGAAGTGTTATTTCCTTTCTCTTTAAGAAAACTCTGGGTATGGGTCTTGATTTGATCCGATGGTCATCCAGAGATCTCCTTCCCCTGCATACAGGATCATTAATCTCATAATCTTTTCAGCCACAAACCTAATCTCATGATTACTGGTACAACAGGATTTGATTAGATTTTATTCCAATTGAATAAATCCCCTCGACCTAGAACCCAATCCATAGCCTTTATAATAATGATATAATAACAGGCTTTATAAGTTAGTGGCTGTAGCGTACCACCTACTGGTCATTATCTCAGAATAAACACAGACAGTGGGATCAAGACCACGACTCACAGCGCTCAGGTCTAGCATTACCCTGAAGATGTTACTTCTGTGATAATGACCAGCTCGCTGTATATTATTACAATTATTATAGGGCTACTTATAAAATATTTATTTCAAAAGGGTTTTATTGGTTTTAAATATTTTAGTGGTTTGATAATTATTTTTAAATGTATATTATTGGATGTGGTCATGAACCATTTCCAAACAATGGTCTGTTGATAAAGAAAAAGCATCATGTTATCAACTTACTTTGAAAACTTTTGGAAAATATAACAGGTGTGGAATATACCTGTGGAAATGGGAATGAATGTAAGTGATGGTAACTACTTTTTCTCCGTCTTCCCCTCCAAACTGTTACTTGTTTCATACCATAAAATAAAATACACTTTTTAAAATAAAGTAAAATACACTTTTTTTTTACAACGTAAACAGAATTCTATAAGCCATATGCAGTAGGTATCATAATTTTTTTAGCTGGGTAAAAAAACTATTACTGGTGCACAATCTATTACTCATTTGAATAGAAAGGCTTTTAACCCAATCACATGGAGGAAGCGCATGACGATGTATAACGTGCTTACGGAAGTGATACTGGATTGCTACCATGTTGTGATAATTGGTTTTCACTAAAGAAATCTTATCTCAATAGTGTAACACTTTCAGACAATATCAAAACTTTAGGGAGGGGTGATGATAACGTGATGGTCACATGACATTACATCATCGACGGCATCATCAAGAATTAAAAAAATAATTCACATTGAAACTTTTTTTAAAAGGAGAAGTTATTTTGTTGTAGCTCCGCTTTTAGGCAGTGCCTAAAGCTTATATTACTTAGCAATGGTCTGTTATAAAGAAATATTTTA
This sequence comes from Neosilurus hyrtlii, assembly GCA_028564935.1. Lineage (NCBI taxonomy): Eukaryota > Metazoa > Chordata > Actinopteri > Siluriformes > Plotosidae > Neosilurus > Neosilurus hyrtlii. The sequence continues at coordinate 12,639 of JAOUQZ010060633.1, forward strand.
TAAGGAAAATGACCAATCAGAATTGAGGATTCATACTAAATTGTAATATGACGTACAGTACTGCCCCTCCTTAAATCACCACCTTATTGTGGTGAAGGGGCTTGGTGACCCAAGGCAAACAGGTTCTAGATGAAGGTCCAGACTAAGCATGGTTCAGAAGACCTCTATGAGCATAATTTCAGGGACACAGTTTCCCTTGGTTACCGAGGTCCCCCCCTGGAGCCAGGCCTGGGAAAGAGGCTCGAAGGCGAGCGCCTGGTGGTCAGGCTTCCGCCCATGGAGCTCGGCCGGGCCCAGCCCGAAGAGGAGACATGGGTCCGCCCTCCCGTGGACCCACCACCTGTGGGAGGGGCAATAAGGGTCTGGTGCAATTTGAGCCGAGTGACCTGAAAGGGTGTGATTGGTAGGTACGGCCTCTCCGATCTGAACACGAATGGTGTTTCAATGTTGGACTACTGTGCTTGTAACGGTTTGTCCATCACGAACACCATGTCGAACATAAAGGTGTCCATAAGTGCACATGGCACCAGGACTCTCTAGGCCACAGTTTGATGATTGACTTTTGATGACAGAGCTACAACCACATCCCAATAGAGTCCAAATAGGCCATATTCTGTGTCTCCATTATTGAGGCGGCAGCCCAGAGCTAGGGCTGGAAGGTCATTGGTGCCTGTCGTGGGGGCGACCACCGAACCAGGTGGTGGACGGGGGCTGTCAAACTGAAGAAGGAAGCCTATCAGGTCCTTTTGGCCTGTGGGACTCCTGAGGCAGCGGACAGGTATCGACAGGTCGAACATGTTGCAGCCCGGGCTGCCGCAGATGCAAAATCTCGGGTATGGGAGGACTTCAGTGAGTGCCTGGAAAAAGACGGTTGGCCTTGAAAAGGTTCTGGACCACCATCCATTGCCTCCGGAGGGGGAAGCAGTACTCCACAAACACCGTTTATAGTGGAAGTGGAGAGCTGCTCACCTCGAATGGGGATGATGTCAGGAGGTGGAAGGAATACTTCAAGGACCTCCTAAATCCCACAAACATGCCCTCTGTGGAAGAGGAAGACCCTGGGGGTTCAAAGGGGGGTCTGCCTATCACTGGGGCTCAGGTCGCTGAGGTAGTTTAAAAGCTGCTTGGTGGCCGGGCTCCGTGGGTGGACGAGATCTGCCCTGAATACCTCAAGGCTCTGGATGTAGTAGGACTGTGGTCATCGGGGGCCATACCTCTGGATTGGCAAACCAGGGTGGTAGTTCCCCTTTTTAAAAAAGGGGACCAGACAGTGTGTTCCAACTATCATGGAATCACACTCCTCAGCCCACCCGGGAAAGTCTATTCAGAAGTACTGGAGAGGAGGATCTGGCCGATGGTTGAACCTCGGAGTTTGCCCAACCTGTCCACATATGTTTTGTGGACTTGGAGAAGGCTCTCGACCTTGTCCCTTGGGCTATCTTGTGGGGTGTGCTCCGGGAATATGGTGTACCAGACCCGTTGCAATAGGCCGTTCAGTCTCTGTATTGCTGGAGCCAGAGCTTGGTCCGCATTGGTAACAACATGTCGAATTCGTTTCCAGTGGGAGTTGGACTCCGCCAAGGCTGCCGGTCACCGGTTTGTCACCGGTTCTGTCCATAATTTTTATGGATAGAATTTCTAGGTGTAGCCAAGGTGTTGAGGGCTTCTGGTTTGGTGGCCATAGGATCTTGTCTCTGCTTTTTGCAGATGATGTTGTCCTCTAGGCTTCATTGAGCCAGGACCTTCAGCTCTCGCTGGAGTGATTCACAGCTGAGTGTGAAGCAACCGGGATGGGAATCAGCATCTCCCAGTCCAAGGCCATGGTTCTCAGCTGGAAAAGGGTGGAATGCACCCTCCGGGTCTGGAATGAGGTCCTGCCCCAATTGGAGGAGTTTGAGTATCTTGGGGTCTTGTTCACGAGTGAGGGAAGGATGGAGCAGAAGATCAACAGGCGGATTGGTGCAGGCTCTGCTGTAAACCAGAGCTTGAACCAGTCTGTCGTAGTGAAGCGGGAGCTGAGCCAGAAGGCAAAGCTCTCAATTTACCAGTCGATTTACGTTCCTACCCTCATCTATGGTCACGAGCTTTGGATAGTGACCAAAAGAACAAGATCGTGAATACAAGTGGCTGACATGAGTTTCCTTCCAGGGTGACAGGGCTCTCCCTTAGAGATAGGGTGAGAAGTTATGTCATCCAGGAGGATCTCGGAGATAACGCCGCATTGAGAGGAGCCAGTTGAGGAGGCTCGGGCATCTGATTAGAATAGCTCAGAAATTATCGCCTCCCTGGTGTGGTGTTTCGGGCATGTCCAAACGGGAAGAGACCTCGGGGCCAACCCAGAACACACTGGAGGGACTACGTCTCTTGGCTGGTCTGGGAACACCTTGGCGTCGCCCTGGAAGAGCTGGAGGAAGTGACTGGGGAGAGGAATGTCTGGACCTCACTGCTTAGGCTGTTGCCCCCGCGAACTGACCCAGGAACAAACGGAAGAAGATGGATGGATGGATGGATGGCTAAAGTACTGAATTATATATATATTTTATATTAGATTTTTTTTAAAGAAACATTGTGCTAAATTCTGTGATGAATAAATTTTAAATAACAAAAAAAAAATCATAATAAATACTCACTAGAAAAAACACCCTGCTGATTTTTCACTGTTTAATTTCTAAACCACCCTGCTTTATTTTTTAAACACTGCTCATGCAGTTAGAGATCACTTATCAAAAATAGGGTGTTATTGTTCATGTCATGTCATTTTCTGAAGCGCTTAATCCTAATTAGGGTCGCGGGGAGGCTGGCGCCCATCTCAGCCGACTCTGGGCGAGGGCAAAGTACACCCCGGACAGCTTGCCAGGCCATCGCAGGGTAGAAACACGCTGACGGCTATGCAGCCTACTCTTGACGAAAATCAGCAATGGTTCTTTTACATGCCTCTCACCACAGATAGTGAGAGACATGGCCGGCATTTGATAACCCAGTTATCAAATTATACCGTCAAATCTGTCAATTTTTATTAAAGAGGAGAGTACTGGCTCAGTGGGTAAGGCTCTTGGTTACTGATTTGAAGGTCAGAGGTTCAAGCCCCAGTACCACCAAGCTGTCACTGTTGGCCCTTGAGCAAGGCCTCTAATGGTCAGTTGTATAAACATTTAAGTTATTCTGGAGAAGGGTTGAATCTGACAAATGCTGAAAATGTAAAGAATGAAATACTTTACATTTTATCCATTTATATCTATAAATAAAGTTGTGAAATGTCCACAAACTTCTCCTTCTTGTTTAAAAAACATCATCTATATATTATAGGTCTAGAATTGTGTGAATAATCTAGCAAATCCTGTGAATTATGTTACTATAGCAACAGTATTCATTCATAGTGCAGGCTACAGACTATCATGTTTGGTCACATGACAATGCTATACATGTATGTACTCACAAGCATTAAAAAAATCAGGAAGTTTTTTTATGTGATGTGTTTATTGTAACAATTGGAGCATGTCTTTTCAAAAAATTAAAAAGAGTTGGGAATAAACGTCATAGATGTTAAAGATTTATTAGAAATTACAGATTCCCTTTTGTTCCGCAGAGCTCATGCTGGTGCTCAGCGTTTATCAGAAAGTTCATACGAGGCTTTGCCCTACATAACCCACTGAGAGAAACCATTCTGTACAGCTATTTTTAGCAGCCTCCAACATCTCAGAATCACTCGCATGGTTGTTCAATGCTTCATGCCTGGTGCCAGTGATGTGACCTGCCCGTCGCTGTCACAATCCTCCTCCTCATTTTTTTCTCTCAGTGCAGTCTTCTTTTTTGCCTGGGGCGAAACAGGCTCTGCTGTGTTTTTTGGTTGACTTTGCCGTTGCTGTTCAGCCCTTAACCCCTTAAGGATATTTTAAGACATGTTTTTAATGAAATGGTGGCTAAACACAAAAACAACATGAAGTCTGTTTAATTCTTCCAAAATTGTGATAACTGATATGACTATATACGCCGCACAGGAATGGTGTATTCTGATTGGGTGGATATCTGGAGGAGAATTGGTCATATACCCAAGATAGACAATCATTAACTGCTATCTTACAAGCCACGGCTATCCAGTTAGTCCTGAACTCACAAGCCAGGGTGATCTCAAGGGTACCCAGGGCTTATAGCTTTGGTTTTAATCCTCAAGCTGAAAACTCATATTCATACACTCATTTGCTCAACCGCTTAATCCTATCAGGGTCTCAGGGAGGCTGAAGCCTTTCTCAGCCAACAACGGGCAAACGGTTTTGACAGCGGAGAACCACTAAAAAGACAAAAGAGGAAACTAAATAAAATACAACTAAGACAATTTTGTAATGCACATTTTTTATGCACCAATAACGATTAACTGAACCAAACATGACAGGCTGAACCGGGCTAGTTCTGGTCAATTAGCAGGTTAGATTAGCTTAACTGGCTAGTGATTAGCATATTTTACAATACATATCTGGACACAAATTATAAAGATACTATGGAGCTAAACGCCCAGTCTGGCCTTACGCCCAGTCTGGCCCATGGGTTATCATTAAAGTAGCCTTGAAATGGACCCTACTGAATGCAGTCAAGACCTGGGAGTGCCAATAGAAATAGAAATTGGCTTGGCTGTCCTATCTCACTTGGCTTTGGCATGATAGTGGGAAAACGGCCAATCAGATGACGCCGTTATAAAATTAGGCGAGGCTTTCCTTCTGACCAATCAGAATCCAGAATTCAGCAACACTTATTTTTAATTATGTATTTTGGAATTCCGGATGGATCGTAGGATTTTTGATAGTTTTATTAAGCATTTGGACTGTATTCTGTTTTCCCCTGACAGTTATAGACCTGTTTTTGTCACTCAGTCATCGAAAGTGTCTTTGAATGAAAAAGTCCACTGAAGTGTGACTTAACACTGAAAGATGTTCTCATATGTGCTGTTTGGATCTATATTGAATTTCATGGCAAAGTTTCAGTGCCAAGCACAAATATCGTTATACAGTAGATCATATTAGCATGAGGTGCAGTACATCGATCCATTCTATTAATGGAGGAACGAGGTAAGATTAGCAACTCCAAAGTATTTAAGCATCAATACACAAAACATATTATATCATACCATTTTCTGGAAATGAGTGTGTGAAGAAATGTGATTTTTCCTTGTCTAAGCTTAAGTGAGTTATGACGATTTCAGAAATAGTGAAAAAAAATGTTTTCATATGCATTACAGTTTAAAAGCATTGCAGTGTATCGGGTACTCTTGTGAGTGTGAGAGATGAAATGGATCAGAGAGGCTAGCCTCAGTCTATCTGTTCTGTAAAGCAAAATGATATCTGTTAGCCACTCCATTAGCCAATGCTACAAATTCTTTCACTCACTCACTCATTTGCCAAACCACTTACTCCAATTAGGGTCCACTGGAGCCTATCTCAGCCGACCCTGGGTCAAAGTGGGGTACACCCTGAACAGCTTGCCAGGCCATTGCAGGGACAACACACGTGCACACACACAACCATTCACACTCACACCTAGTGGCAATTAGCCTGACATGCATGTCTTTGGACTGTAGGAGGAGGAGTACCTGGAGGAAACCCACATAAGCATGGGAGAACATGCAAACATCACACAGAAATGCCCTGTGTGTTGCCCTGCAATAGACTGGGAAGCTGTTTAGAATGTACCCTGCTTAGAGTCAGCTGAGATAGGCTTCAGCCTCCCCGTGAACCTAGTAGGGTTAAGCAGGTAATTTATTATTATTATTACCAATAATAATAACCAGAACTCGGGCCACAGTGGTGAAAGCACTGAATCCTAGCAACTAGGCCACCAGGGAGCCTATAATTAATAATACTAATAACAATAATAAGAGGAAAAAGAACAATAATAATAATAATAATAATACAGTGGACCAGGGTGTACCCCGCCCTCCAGAGTCAGCTGAGATGGGCGCCAGCCTCCCTGCGACCCTATTTAGGATTAAGCGGTTCAGAAAATGAATGAATGAATGAATAATAATAATAACAGGAATAAGAACAATAATAATAATAATAATAATACAGTTGACCAGGGTGTACCCCACCCTCCAGAGTCGGCTGAGATGGGCGCCAGCCTCCCTGCGACCCTAATTAGGATTACGCGGCTTAGAAAATGAATGAATCAATAATAATAATATTATTACAATTAATGTAATAATAATTTTAAAAAAAACTGCTTGAGTTGTCCTCAACACCCCCACTGTCGTGCCTCCAATGGTCCCGGTCAATGGATTTCTATCAGCTTCGGTTTCCTCCCACAGTCCAAAACATGCACATTAAGCTAATTGGATATTCTTGATTGCCCCTAGGTGTGAATGCAAGTGTGAATGGTTGTGAGTCTGTATTGCCCTGTGATGGTCTCATTACCTGTTTATGGTGTACCCTGTCTTTTAGATCATGGGTAGCTGAAACCTATCCCAGTCAACTTTGGGCGAAGACGGGGTACACACTGAACAGTTTCCCAGACCATCACAGGGCAACATACACACATTCATTCCTAGGGGTAACCAGTAGTACCCAATTGCATGTCTTTGAGAAGAAACCGTAGCACTCAGGGGAAAACCAACACAAGCATGGTGAGAACATAAAAACGCCATACAGTACTTGGGGCTTGTACCCAAAATCTCCTTGCTGTGAGGCAGAAGTGCTACACACTACTCGTTTGATATCTCAGATAATATTTATTATAGCGGCACGGTGGCGCAGTGGGTAGCACATCTGCCTCACAGCAAGAAGGTCCTAGGTTTGATTTCCAGACTCAGGGCATTTTTGTGTGGAGTTTGCATGTTCTCTGTGCATGCCTACGTTTCCTCTGGGTATTACCAGTTTCGTCCCACAGTCCAAAAACATGCACATTGGGCTAAATGGTGGTTCCAAATTGTCCCAAGGGATGTGAGTATGAATGGTTGTAGTGTTGTGTAACCTATTTCTACAGACTCCCCGTTTCAACGGATCAACTTCCGGTGCCCATGCGCGTTTGTAGTTTCTAGGTCATGACGTCATCAAATCGTTCTAGATTGTTTGTAAGGAAGCCGATCTTACTTCCAGCTCATCAAAGAAAAAGAAAATGCTTAAACAGGAAAATACCTTACTTTTCTTATTATTTATCAAAATCCAGGCTTTTTGTTATGGTAAATTTGTCAGGTGTATTTTTGGGACTGAATGAAAATTCACAACCTGCTGTCAACTTTGACATCACTCTAATTTGCTCCAGCCAATTATTTACTTTGTTTTATATGAACAAAGTCATGCTTGTTCTTATTTTTAATTGACATTTTACATTGGCTAATGCAAGGTGGGGGGTGTACCCAACCTTAAAATTGTCGGTTTTCCCGTGTTTGATTAATATATTTGTTAATTTGATAAAAAAAAAAAAAAAACATTACATATCCTACTGCCCCTGTCATCCAAATGATGGGGTGCAAGATTCTGAAGAGTAAAAAAAATTGCATTGATGTACATACATATTTTGTTTGACTGTTCCTATTCTTCAATCAATAAACATTTAAAAATAATCACAAGACTTCAGATGCAGTGTTTACTTCTATTCATTTATTCATTTTCTGAACTGCTTATTTCTAATTAGGGTCGCAAGGAGGCTGGCGCCCATCTCAGCCGACTCTGAGCGAGGGCGGGGTACACCCTGGACAGCTCGCCAGGCCATCGCAGGG
>JAOUQZ010060764.1:0-20317 GCA_028564935.1 Neosilurus hyrtlii
CCTGGACACTATATACAGCAAGCGGTGCTGGACCAAAGCCAGGAAGATAGTGAAGGACCTCAGCCATCCCAACAATGTTCTCTTCTCTCTGTTGCACTTAAACACTGAGTGAATGAGGAGAAGCTTCTTCCCGCAGGCCATTCGGGCCCTCAACCAGAACACTAGTACCTGGACTTTATAGACCTACCCTTCACATGAACATTACATTCCACCTCAGCTAATTGTTGCACATACAGTTTGCACTCTCTGTACACCTTTGCACTACTACTCTGCGCACACAGTCACACTCACATCTTGTGGACATCTTGTGTGCACACTGCACCGACACTTTAAATATGTATTACTTATAAAATCGCCACTTCATTTATATTTTATTGTATATTTTATTTTAGATATATTGTTATATTTTATTTCATATTTTATATTTTACATTTTTATATTTATATTTGACCTTTAACTATGTCCATCAAATAGTTATAGCTACTGTTATTGTTATTTTGTACGTGACAAATACATTTGAAATTTGAGGTTTAGGAGCATGGTAATCTGGTTTTCAGAAATCATTTTAACTTTTAATTGTTATGAATAATTCAATAATCAATAATAAAGGTTGGTATATTTGATGTTTGTGTAAAAGTCAACTTGTTAACATTTATGGCATTTGGCAGACACCCTTATCCATAGTGACTTAAATGTCATGTCATGTCATTTTCTGAACCGCTTAATCCTAATTAGGGTCGTGGGGAGGCTGGCCCCCATCTCAGCCGACTCTGGGCGAGGGCAGAGTACACCCCGGACAGCTCGCCAGGCCATCGCAGGTGACTTAAATGTATAATTTTTTTATGCAACTGAGCAATTGAGGGTTAAGGGCCTTGTTTAAGAGCTCAACGGTGGCACCTTGGAGGTACTGGGGCTTGAATCCCTGACATTCTGATCAGTAACCCAGAGCCTTAACCAGTTGGATGCTACCAATCTAATAATAAAGCATAGTTACACACATAAATCAACACTTACCTGGCTGAATATGGCTGCCTATACATGAAATAGTTTAACAGTCAGGTAAGTAATTAATTAAAAACTATTATTAAATATGCTAAATTATAAAATAATTAAAATAGCGGTTTGGGTGTATTGCACTGCACTATGAAGTACTGTTCTGCAACACAGAACCTGTCCCCTTAACAGTCTTCACCAGCACTAAGTTTTGATAAGACAGTATTGCACAAGACTGAAGCTATTTACCAATTTACAATTCCAATGAAATTATAATAGCAGAGTTCCAAAGCTCCTGCGATGGCCTGGCAAGCTGTTTAGGGTGTACCCCGCCCTCGGGCAAAGTTGGCCTGATATGGACATCGGCGCCCTTATGACCCTGTTTAGGATTAAGTGGCTTAGAAAATGAATGGATGAATGAGTGAATGAGCTCCAAAGCTCTCTACTTATGTAATGTCATAAAGCTTTGAGCTCGATTTTGTTGTCACGTCTGAGCTCGCATGCCTACACAGGCAACACTATACATTGAGTGTGTGCCTCTACTATCAGCGCTGAGTGCACTTGCACTTTACAGCTTATTCTCTTACTTTCTGTATACACATTTCTGTCCAGACGTCCCTCTCCCCAGCCACTTCCTCCAGCTCTTCCGGGGGGACACGGTGGTGTTCCTATACCAGCCGAGAAACATCCACCCCCGAGGTCTCTTCCCGGTTGGACATGCCCAACACACCACACCATTTAGGCATTCAGGAGGCATTCTAATTAGATGCCCGAGCCACCTCAACTGGCTCCTTTCAATGCAGAGGAGCAGCGGTTCTACTCCAAGCTCCTCCTGGAAGACTGAAATTGAGAGCTTTGCCTTTCGGCTCTGTCCCCTCTTCACCAAGATGGACAGTTACAACCTCCGCTTTTTTCGGAGGGGCTGCACCGATCTAACTGTCAATCTCCCGCTCCATCCTTCCCTTACTAATGAACAAGACTCCAAGATACTTGAGCTCCTCCTCTTGGGGCAGGACCGCATTCCAGTCCCAGAGGGGGCATTCCACCCTTTTCTGGCTGAGAACCATGGCCTCGGTCTTGGAGGTGCTGATTCTCATCCCGGCAGCTTCATACTCAGCTGCAAATCGCGCCAGCGAGAGCTGGACGTACTGGCTTGATAAAGCCAAAAGGACAATGTCATCCACAAAAAAGCAGAAACGAGATCCTATGGCACCAAACCAGATCCCCTCAACACCTTGGCTGCACCTAGAAATTCTTTCTATAAATTTTATGAACAGAAACGGTGAGTCCGCTGCCTCAGGAGTTCCAGAGGCCAAAAGGACCTAATAGGCCTCTTTCTTCAGCTTGATGGCCCCCCTCAACGCAGGTATTAACCACCTGGATCAGAGTTGCTCACACGAGAGGCAACGATGACTTTCCGGTCACAGCTTCGTTCTGCTGCCTCAATAATGGAGACACCGAATATGACCTATTTGGACTCTATGTCCCCAGCCTCCATTGGGATGTGGTTGAAGCTCTGCCGGAGCTCATCGTTGAGGGCCGTTCTGACAGAAGACATCATCATGTCATGGAGATTTTTGTCAACACTTCAGGATTTTCCATACAGGGGCATTTTCACCAATTTTCTAAAATGTATCCCAAGTCTTCCCAGTTTCCCCTACATTTTATTTGATATTTAACCTTTTGATTGTCATTAATTATTCCTAAATCATTGTAATTACTGCCAAGCTAGTTCTCATTCTCCTTATGGAGATTCATGAAGAAGTCTGTTGATTGGTCCAGCCTGTCTCATCCTTATTCATTCCCATGTAAGCTCCAGTAGTCAGTGCTAGCAGACTAGCCTCAGGCCTCACACAACTTGGTGGGCTTTCTCTCAGCACTCAGGCCACCAATCAGATTCACTTATGGCCTTCACCACAAGATTCCTGCATGTTAAAAAAGAAAATAGTGTTGAGTGTAGTGAGGAAAGAGCCTTGTTTACACTCAGAGCTTGCTCAGAAATTGCCCTTACGGTTATAAACATGTCAGATAACACTACAGCCCAGAGCTACAGAGCCTCGAGAAGTTTATAGCCTTAAGCAGGTTTATCAAAGACCTGAAATTCCTTTTATGGCCTTTCATTTCTCAGGAAGAAAACAAACAAACAAAAAAAAAAAAAAGAAAAGAAAAAAAAGAAAAAAAACCTTTTTTTCTCGTTTTTGATTTAAAGTAACATTTATTTTCAATGTTAAGCTTTTGTTTTTGTCCTTTAATAAAAACTGCTGCAAATGTTTACTTAAAGTGATGCTCATTATAATCTCCATCAGGGAGGTTATGTTTTTGGTTAGCTTTGTTTGCTTATTAGCAGGATTACACAAACAATGAAGTGCAGATTTTTATAAAATTTCTACCAGAGGCGGAGCATTGGGCAAGAACGACTCCGTTAGAATTTTAGGATTATCCGGATCGAATTCTGCATCCAGGAATTTTGTAAAGGCTCCTTTAACATTCTAAGAATTTTTGACATTTGTGACCCAGTCTGGCAAAATGAGGCACATTGACCAAAAATTTAAAATTGAGTTAGCCATACCATTTAAAAGAGGAGACTCTAAGCTTGGTAAATGTGGTAATGGTAATGGCTAATAGTAATACTTAGTAATGGTATGGCTAACTTTTTTTTTAAATTTTGAATTTCTGGTCACTGTGACTCATTTTGCCAGAGTGGGTCACATTTAAGTTCATGTGGGGGATTGCTGGGCTTGGCAGAAGCTTGTGCTCTCTGATTTATTTTCTATACATGAACATACAGTAAACAGAGGATTACTACCCATTTTTACTGAAGATGCTTCATTGTAATGACAACAGCAGAATCTATCTATCTATCTATCTATCTATCTATCTATCTATCTATCTATCTATCTATCAATCTATCTATCATGTATTTTGGACAGATTAAGTTAGGCCCCTGGTAATTATTAGGTGATGTGTTAAGAATGGTGGTAGAAACCATGGTCAATGTCCAACATATTTAATTTTTCCAATGGGGAAAATGGGGAAAATATGATCTTAGTGGCTTAAGGTGCAATCACACGATAGCGGTCATGATGCTAATTTGAGCCAATCATACTCGAATGTTATTCTGATGTTTCCGTCAATTTTGTTCTGACCTATACAGATATCACTCCAATTTGTACCCGTGTTTCTGATATTGAAAAAAACACTGTACAAATTTACTGGAAATGTGACCAGAATGTCTCCTGATGTTGCTCACAAGTTTTTAAAAATTTATACCAGTGTTACACCAAGCCCCACTATCAGCGGGTTGTCGCTGCTGTCCCCCTAGTGCAGCTAACTGGGTTATCAAATGCCGGCCTTTTCTATCACTGTCTATGGTGAGAGGCATGTAAAAGAACCATTGCTGTTTTTTGTCAAGAGTAGCTGCATAGCCGTCAGCGTGTTTCTGCCCTGCGATGGCCTGGCGAGCTGTCCAGGGTGTACACTGCCCTCGCCCAGAGTCGGCTGAGATTGGCGCCAGCCTCCCCGCTACCCTAATTAGGATTAAGCGGTTCAGAAAATGATGGTGATGATGACCAGTGTTACACCAATCACCACTGATGTTACTTAGTTTTTTCCCTTTTTTTTCTAGGATGTACAATTTTATGCAAAATTCTACAAAGTCCAGTAATGTAAACTTATATTTTCTCATGTGTACTGATGAAATCAGGATTATATTTAGTATTGTGTGAACACACCTTATACTCATTTATACCCATTTTTCAAAAGCGTTACTAATTGCTAGCACTGGATGGGTGCAGTTCAGAGTTGTAAGAAACCTGTTGCTTTTTTAAATGCTTGAAAGTTGCCATAGAGATACATGATTACACCACTATAAATATCTGTACTCATCTCCACATTTTTAGCAACACTAGCACCAAATACAGCAACAACAACAGGGTTACACAGCCCAGACTCTACATTGGGCTACATTCACTCAGTATTCGAATTAAATTTTAGTCACAAGCTTTTATTTGGCCTTGATGGCTCTGGAACAGAAACATGTGGTAATGGCTGTGAGATTAAGCAGTCACTCGCAACTTGCCTTTGGTAGAAAAGGGGTATTAAACTACGGGATAGTTGCTGGCACTGATTTTTATAAACAGAAATTTTACATCAAATCATGCAAAACTGACTGATTTAAACTGACAGGAAGGATACGGCAAGTCAAATAACCAGGATTCACAACCATAGTTAGCATGAACAGTGAGCTCTATGAATGGAGTGGCATGATCCCATCCGTTACTACTGGGAGTGACGTGCATGGAGTCATTACTAAGTGTTGGAAAGGTCCAAAGCACCGTTGAAATTAATGGCAGTCTTAAAGTCTGTCACAGGCCGAAATGTTAACAGTAATGAAATCTTTTGTAGGTTATGTAAGCATCAGCCTATCCAAAGTGCTAAAAATGTTACTAATGTATGTAACTGTAATAATCAGTGGTAAAATCAGTAGTAATAGCCATTTATCATTAAGTATGTTTACCAAAAATGGGTTTTAACCCAAAAATATTTTTACTGATATGAGGTTTCTTTCTGAGTCTCAATTTTATGTTATTTCTCTCTCTCTTTCTCTCTCTCTCTCTCTCTCTCTCTCTCTCTCTCTCTCTCACACACACACACACACACATTCTTGTTTTAATGATGGTATTCATTTATTATACAATGTGATCAAGTGTAATTTGGCTAAAGGGAACTGTTCCATGAGTGTGTGTGTGTGTGTGTGTGTGTGTGTGTGTATGTGTGTGTGCGAGCCCCTAATCCATGACTCTGCATGTGCGCAAACAGTGAGAGGGTATGCCACTGATCTCAGTGGTGTGCTGTTTGTTAAATGGGACTAATTTGCCATAAATAATGTAATTTGCAACAAAAAGAAATAAAAAATAGGGCATAATATAAACTTATTGATAGATTTTTATCATGATCAGTTAAAGTAAATGGTGAAAGACGGTGTGTCCAACATTTAGTAATGGCTTCAATTTGGCGTGATGAAAAAGAGCACCCTGCCACTTTACTCATGGACCTGACTGGCTATAACAGATGTCAGTTCAAGTCAAGTTTATTTATATTGCACAACCTAGGTTGAGCAAAGTGCTTCACAAAGTGAAAACAGAAACAGTAGAAGAATAACAATAATCCTACAACATCAGATAAGAGTAATATGTGTACACTACAAGGCACTGGTGTGGCGCGGTAAGCAGAACAGATGCCATTTCGCTGGATAAAAGCGTAGTTTTATTTTGTTTTCCGTAAACACCTTTACGGAGAGCGTGCTGTTCATCTTTAAGTTTAAATAAGTACATTAAACAGACCAGACCAGACGCCGTTAGCTGCAGACAGTCTCAGAGCTATTAGCTGCTTTAAAATGCAGTACCTGACCTGCCTCAGTGCTGTGCTTAAAATATGTAAATATAAACAGTAAAAATCTCATATTCATTTGTTTTTGGGGTTTTTTTCTTTTTTTTTTAATTATTATTATTATTATTTTTTTGGTCCCCGCACAGTACCCCCGCAACTCTGAAAAGGCTTTAAATATCTGCCCTTTCACCGCTCTCTCTGCACCTGTCTGTGCAGGGAGCTCATCTGCGTCCATCATGATTGGAATAAATAAATAAATAATAATTTCACGTTAGTGTGGTGCACTGCAATGGCCTGGCAAGCTGTCCAATGTGTACCCTGCCCTCGCCCAGAGTCGGCTGAGATGGGTGCCAGCCTCCTCACCACCCTAATTGGGATTAGCTGGTTCATAAAATTATTATATGAATAAACATTAGTTTGCTTTTTTGCTTCAGTGGTCATACTATACATGCTAATACCATTACACACCTCGGTATTGATGGATGTCACAAAAATAAATATTCGGTGACATCTTTCATGCCTTAGTAGTAATAGCATAATTGTTAATATCAATGCAAATGGCTTCTAACTAAAGACCAAAAAATATTTCCACTCATCAGCCAAGAACAGCAATCTTAAAAATATTACACTGATTATCTTGTCACTCACTCACTCATTTTCTGTACTGCTTATTTCTACTAGGGTCATAGAAAGGCTGGTGTCTATCTCAGCCAACACTGTGCGAAGGCTGGGTACACCCTGACAAGCTCACCAGACCATCCAAGGGCAACACACACTCATACCTGGGGTTAATTTAGAACAGAGAATTAGCCTCATGTGTATGCTGTGGGAGGAAATCAGAGTACCCATAGAAAACACATACAAGCACGGTGAGAACACGCAAATTTAATAAAGAAATGCATGAGCACGATGTGCTAACCACAGCGCCACCGTGATGCCCACTGGTTATGCTGAAAATCCAAAATTGTATTTTATTGCCACTTGGTAACGGATCTGAATGCCTGTCTTGTATTTATATAAAAGCATAAAGCGTTTGGAGATCATGAACATTTCAGTAGTCAGAGTGCAAGAAATGAGTGAAACCATAACCATTATGGTTAGATTAAAAAGAAAGAAAAAAAGAAATCCTAGAAAACAAACATTCGACAAACATTTAAATAAATGACTGTTGACTTCAACACATCAGTATGGCACAATGAACCGTTTATTAATTTCAACTACTAAATGGGCTTATCGTGTTGCTGAGGCAATTAAAGCAAATGGAAGGCATTTAGTTAATCAGAGAAACTCCGCAAATTGGAATCATAATGTGTCTGACTAATGAGTTCAAGTGAACAGAGTTCCCTACTGAGTAAAAGACGCATGCTTCACACGGTGATATCATGATAAGGTTAATGACAGAGCGGAATGGCGAACGTACAACACCCTACATTTTTTATGACGATTAGGAACACTGTGATAAAATGTATTCACCAACACAGTGCAATTACACACAGTCTTAATGAAGACGCCGATACCATCCTCATCTCATGGTTTAGTGATCCTTGTACATTAGTTACAGCAGTAATGTGTGCTGCTGTGCACTTACACGTGTTTTAATAAGGATTCACACATGGGTGCGTAGAAGCTTTTGTTAAACAAACAATCGGTTATTGTACTTGAGCTGCTTAATTACACAAGCTGTGTTAATATAAAATCAATGTTAGTGCTGTAGTGCACATGGAATGTGTGAAATAAAATAATTCCACAGTTGGGTGACACCTAGTGCAATGTTTCACTCTTTCCATTTTCAAATCAGGCTTCTTACTTCAGTTTTAATGCATTTAAAAGGAATTTTCATCATCATCATCATCATCATCTTTATCTTCCACTTGATCTGGGGTTGCGTCGTGGGGCAGCAGCCTAAGCATAAGGTCCAGACGTCCCTTTGTTACCACTCGGCTGGATTGCTGTAATGCACTTTACCTGGGGATCAGTGGGTCATCCATCACCCATCTCCAATTGGTCCAAAATAATTCTGCAAGTGTATTAACAGGCACGAAAAACGAGCCCACCAGTACACGAGCACATACGAGTATGAGCACATTTTGCCCATTTTAGCTGCGTATACATTTTAGGATTCGCTTTAAAACTCTTTTATTTACTTTTAAATCTTTAAATGGCTTTGCTCCTTCCTATCTCTTGGAGCTACTTCAGTCGTATAGACCCTCCCTAATCTGCTGCTCCTGAGTGTGCGGAAAACTAAGCATAAGCACAGAGGCGGCCGTGCTTTCGCTGTGGCAGCTCCTACATTGTGGAATGACTTGACCCTTTACGTCAGACGGGCTCCCTCGTTGTGTATTTTTAAATCTTTCCTTAAAACACATTTCTTCTCCCAGACCTTTGGGACCTCCTGAAGGTTTTATCTACTGTGGTTTTATGGTTTCTTGTTTTTGTATATAATTAACCTTTTTTTTTTGCATTTAATTATTTAATTGTTTGAGTACTCTGTGCAGCACTTTGTATCAACTGTTGCTATTTTTAAAAGTGCTCTAAAAATAAAGGTGGATTGGATTGGAATGGTTGCTTTTCTTTGCATTCTTACTTTCCCAACAGACCAGTTACAACCTAAATTAATGGCACAATAACATACACCGATACCCTGATATACGAATAACATTATTACAGTTTCCCCAGTTTGGCAACCTTGACTCCTAATAAAACATGAGCAAGTGTGAATGGGTTTTCTTTCAACTTTTCCTATAAACATTGCAAATGGTTTCATTTTAATATCCCTCGCTTCAGATGTAGATAGAGGAGATTCCAAGCATGGTGTGTGTCAGCAGCAGAAATTTGAGATCCTGAGATTTTTTTGAATTGTGCAGCTCTGATGACGGTAAATTAATGTAAATGCAACAATCGAATGTACCAAGGGAAGAAGTTATCAAGTAAGCATCAGACTGTGACTTTGAATAAAACTCGAAGTAGAAAGAAAAGGCAGATTTTTCAGCTGTAAGTGTGACAAATGCCCTCACGTCCGTTAGTACTTCAAAAACAAAACAAAACTTGTCTAAGAAACTTGATTATTCAAAGCCACGTTTCCAAAAACTGAAAATTCTATGCCTAACCCAGTTAAACCAGTACCTCTCTCTGTGTTTCGTTCACAAGTGTATTTATCCCCCTTATCTTATACCCATTCGCTTTCACAACTACTTTACACCTCTTTCTTCAGTACACCGCTATCAAGCAAACGGTCAAGAAGTTAACTTATATTGCCCCTTCTATCGTTCCAATTATTCTTTCTATAGCACTAGAATCATGGGACCCCACAAATAGAGCAACTCCCACTTACTTTCAAACACATTTCATCTCCTTTTCTTTTCAAATCACCTTAAAAGCTTAAATCATATTTGTGAGATTAGTAGCCACATTGCCATTGTCATTTCTCCTAATGGGTTCATTGGACACCCATAAGATTTTCACCAGTTTTAATTCCTTGGCTAATACATTATTATTATTATTATTATTATTATTATTATTATTATTATTATTATTATCATTATTTATTTATTTATTTATTCATTCATTCATTCACTATACTGTATTAATCCTGCAACGGAAATTATTTCCTCTGCATTTAATCAGAATTATAATACTTTACTGATGCCAGAGGAAATTGCGTAACCCATCCAAAGTGTACACACACACACCTGTAAACAGTGAGCACACACACTCAGAACAGTGGGCTGCCACACACACTGGGGCACCCGGAGAGCAGTTGGGGTTTTATTGGGTACCTTGCTCAAAGGCACTTCAGCCATGAAGATGGAGGAAGGGAAGGTGCTCCTCACTCCCCCCACCACACCTACTTTAATATGCCTTTTATTTATTTATTATTAATTTCTTTAGAGACCAAGCCCCATGATATTTTATTCCCACCAATGTCAGTAACTGTGTCTACTGTATTGCTGTTTTTGTTGTATTTTCAATATTCATTAATTTCAACATTTATTAATTCATATACAGTACATTAATCAAACTCTTTAAATAATTCATTAGCAAACATTCAGGAAGTCTAGAAGAGTAATGCCAGTTTTATTTAAAGTTACTTTTATATAGAGCAGGGTTGTCGGTTAGTAATCTGTATAGACACTACAAGAAAAATAATGGAATTTGGCTTGGATATTTGTCTGGTGACCATGTGTGCCCAATGCAGAAAACAGTAAGTCTGCTACTTCACTAAGATGATGCTGATTATCACTCACTCACTCATCTGCTATACCGTTTAATCCTACTAGGGTTGCAGGGTAATCTCAGCTGACACTATGTGAAGGCTGGGTACATTCTGAAACATCTCAGTGCAACATTCACACTCATACCTTGGGGCAATTTGGAACAGCCAATTAGTCTAATGTGCATGTTTCAGGACTGTCGGAGGAAACCGCAGTACCTGGAGGAAAGCCACACAAGCGCAAGGAGAACATGCAAACTCCACACAGAATTTCCCAAAGCTCGGGACTCAAACCCAGGACCTTCATTTGTGAGGCTGACATGTTACCCACTATGCCCCTGTGCCACATTTGTAAAAATAAACAATTATTATCTTCTTTTACTGTGATTTTTAAAAATGACTGGTACTGAATGGATAGATAGATAGATAGATAGATAGATAGATAGATAGATAGATAGAGGCTGGTGTCCATCTCCGCTGACTCTGGGTGAGGGTGGGGTACATGCTGAAAAGCTTGCCAGGCCATTGCAGGGCCAACACACATACAACCATTCACACTCACTCTCACACATTTTGGAACTGCCAATCAGCCTGCTGCGCATGTTTTTGGACTGTGGGAGGAAACTGGAGTACCCCGAGGAAACCACTTGGAGAACATGCAGACTCTGCAGAGAAACACCCGAGCCCAGGAATCAAACACATTACCTTCTTGCTGTGGGGTAAACATGCTAACCACTCCGCCACCTTAGATAGAAGCCATCTTAGATAGATAGCTATATTATATCATTTTGTTTTACACACACACACACACACACACACACACACACACACACACACACTATTAAGACCATACCAGTATACCCATGCTATTGAGATTCAGAGTATAAACCTTACTCGATTCCAGCTGGTGTAACACGCCGTAAGTGCAGGAGTTTGATTGGTGTTTTAGTTTCAGGTTCAAGCAGCTACTGTTTGTGCTTTGAGAACTTTTTGTAAACGAGCTGAGAGTCGATTGTGTATGATTAATGATGTCCAATTACAAGGACCTGAGTATACACGTTTTATGTAGGGTTCATTAATCTTAAAGACTTTCCTGAGTTATATTCGAGCCAGCTTGTATTTGAATGGTCTATCCTTTTTAGTTTTATTATGACTGATGAAGCCAAGGTTTTGTTTTTGGCTGTAACTAAATGCATTAAGGTATTTTATATTCCATCTTTTAGGTCAGAAGGTGTTGATTAATTTTCTATAAGAAAAGCCATGACAGTATTTCCAGCCAGGAAGCACATCACAGGTTTATATTAATGCACTCAGTGTAATATAAAATACATATTCTAAATACAATGATAATCATATTAAAAATAGACCACAGGGGTACAGACTCTCCTGCCAAAAGAACGATTTCATAATATGCCAATATAGAACAAGCACAGCAAGTTTGAAAGCATCAGCTTCAGCGCACGGCAAATAAATGGCTGGACACCTAATATACAGTTTTGCCTCTGTGACCTTGAAAAGTAGGCCAAGGTCAATCACACACAAACTTGTCCTAGCACTCATAGTATTGAAGAAGCATAACAAGTTTGAAAGCCCCAGCTTCAGCGAGCGATGAGTAAATGTCCAGAAGCTAAAATACAATGGACAGATGGATGGACAAACAGAACTCATTCCTGTAGCTCCTGATCCACTTTGTGGGCGGGAGCTAAAAAATGTGTTATTTAACAATTAAAAGCATGTTTTTAAACTGTTTTTTTTTTTTGTGAAGAAGTTTTGGGTAATGTGTTTATTTAACAGGCATGGTAGTGTAGTGGTTAGATCCTCCACCTCACAGCAAGAAGGTCCTGGTTTCGAATCCCAGGCTTGGCAAAGGCATGGTTGCATAGGTTTCCTCTGGGTACTCCAGTTTCCTCCCACAGTCCAAATACATGCACATTAGGCTAATTAGCAGTTCCAAAATTTTTCTGACAATGCTTAACAGCGACAAGCTAGCAGGCAATCTTTCTTGAGTCATGAATGACTAGCTGCTTATTCAAAATAGGTTGCTGCGAACTAGTGGAATGATGATCAATTAGCTTTCATGGTAATGGTAAAACAAAAATAAGTTGGCAGGATGGGTTTGTCCTGTGCATTAGAGGTTACCTAAGTAGATACCCTAACTCTGTGTTTTCTTTTCTTTAAAAAAAAAATTTGAGACGCCTCTAAGCTAATAACAAAAATCTATAGCAGTAATTAGTCAATGTTGAGGTCGTCATATAGGGTGAGATGTATAATTGTACATATAGTACATATTTAGGGAGGTTCGAAGAATGCAGGTTGATATGTTTAAAAATACCAGAAAACGTTATATGTAAAATGTGCCACCGCTCAGTATAACTCCCCAGAATAAAGATATAATCAACTGACCTTTTCGTTCCTACCCTTTTCAGCGCTAGCATCCTAACCTCTGCAAAAACTGCAATTAACACCATCAAGAGCAGAATATAAACACAAGCAATTATATACACAACTTTTATATAGAAATATAGGAAAAAAATATAAACTTTAAACACCTGTGAATAAAAACTGAACACTGTTATGTACACTGAAGGCACTATGCAATTAAATAAATAAATAGTAGCAGCAAAGTGGATATAAACTAGAATGTAAATGTAAATAAAGTGCGGCAGTGCAAGACAGTCATAGAGTTTAGTTTATAAGGTGAATTAGATTTCCATATCTTCCCAGGATTAGCTGCTCTATCGGGCTTTAGTGCTCACCAGTTGATGGCACTCAGACACTTAATTGCATTTTCCCCATTTAGTACAAAACTTTAAATGGCTGTCTTTCTTTACATTAGATGTTCAACCCACTACAAATCAGCTCTTAGGCATGATGAGAGCACTAGATTAGCAAAAAAAAAAAAAAAACATTTTTCCTTTCATAAAATTGTTCTTCTCTGTGTTCCCGCTAACATCCATGTCTTCATTAAATTAATTGAGCTTCAACAACTATTTGATACTCAATTATTTTTCCCATGATCAGATAAGAGGTTTCTCAGTGTCACCAATTATGCCGTTTAATTTTTTACTTCATTAATCACTTAATTGCTCATCTTAATAATGAGAAATTTTTTCTTTTCAGTCTGTGACCAAACATTGAGATTTGTTAAATCTCTTTAAAATAACTGGGTCAGAAATGTATTCTTATGCAGCCAGTAGGTCATTTCTAAAAAGAGTGAAGGGTGGCATGGTGGTGAAGTGGTGAAGAATCTCAGGCTATGCCACCCTTTCCTTGTTGTTGTAGACTCAGGGGCAGCCTGGGCCTAATGGTTATAGAAGTGGATTTGGGACCAAATGATTGATGGTTTGATTTTGGGACTGGCAGAAAAAGTGTGTGAGCAGGGGGAGTGAGCAGCACCTTCCCAATCCTCCACCATTATGGCTGAAGTGTGTGTGTGTGTGTGTGTGTGTGTGTGTGTGTGTGTATGCGTGTGTATGCGTGTGTGTGTGTGTGTGGACTCACTGCTTACGCATGTGTGCTCACTTTTTATAGGTTAAATGCAGAGCCAAATTTCCCTTGTCAGATTAATAAAGTGCGGCGAAATAAAAATAATTAAAAAGAAATCACTTATAATAATGTTATGATCCGATCACTGACCAAAGCAAGCCGTTTACATGATTGACGTATAATTAATTTTTTTTTTTTTAGTGGATTGCGTGTTTGGCATTCTAACACTAAACTGCACAAATTTTTATCATTTGTTTGTAGCACGTAAATTTTTTTATCATAAATTATCATTTGGTCTAGGTCAAAAAAATCCCTTTAAAGGACTGCCGTAGCACCACTCATGATAAATTAAAAAAAATAATAATAATGTAGAACCTCAACCAACAGGTTTATGTTTTACCCACAGTGTGTGTTTTGTGTTTATTGTTTGTTTAGTAAGATTATGCAGAATATAAGGCTGGATTCAAATAAAAAATTCCCAATTTCTCATCAGAACTTTTTTAAAACCTAAATGCTGCATAAGTTTTTTTGTTTGTTTGTTTTTTTAAATAGAGAAATGAGATGACTGTTGAAGCCCAAAAGCTTTTAAAGCTAAATGTAGATAAAGTGACTGAAGCTATACAATACATTCTAGATGAACAGTCTTTTACATGTATTAAACTCTGAAAAACTGTCTTGCCTTGCAGACAGAACTAAACACATCACAATCACAATCACTGCATCTAACAAGGAATCGCCTTCTGTGTCGATTTTAATTTTACCTTGTCTGAGGTGTTTTCTGAGGTTTTGAGCCTAGTTAAAAAAAAATTGATTGATGTGGCGACAGAATTCTGGGTGTGGGCACTGATGAGAAACCGAGAATTTTTTTTATTTTTTTATTCACCCTAATATGTGGATTTTCATGGAATTCCTACCAGAGGCGGGGCTTTGGACAAGGACGTCTCTATTGGATTTTGGAGATGGTCCTTGAATGTTTAATGGGTTCTTTAGCATTGTAAGCTAGGATAATCTTTGACATTTTGATTCATCTAAGGGATTGCTGGGCTTGGAGGAGGTTTGCGCTTTCTGAATGCAGCAAGCAAGCAAACAAATAAATAAATAAATAAATTGATAAGTAAATAAGTGGCCAAACAAACCAACAAATAATTAAATAAACAAACAAACAGACAATTAAATAAATAAATACATACATACATACATACATACGATCATTTGAAATTTCAATATGCTGTAAACTCAAAATACAATAATATTCTATTGTTTCTATGTTTGATAAGATTCTTGTCTTTTTTCTAACATTATTGATTTAAAAAAAAAAAACTACAGTTTTTGCAGCCTACACTTTATGTCTATTTTTATTAATTTTGTAATTTAAAATGTATTATGCTGAATGCCCAATTCATTAAATAACCAAACAAAAATATGCCACACCTTTTTTGCTTTCATATTAAATTCAGCTTAGTTCCATTCAAATTGTCAGAATCTCAATTTTTTTCACCATGAAACATCCCTCAGCTGAAGGAAAAGAAATGTTAATGATAATATCTCATTTTTCTAACTGGCAGGTGCCTCCATATGTCTTTGCAATCGGAGCAAACCCAATTAGATCTCACATCTGTTCCAT
Organism: Neosilurus hyrtlii; assembly: GCA_028564935.1. Classification (NCBI taxonomy): domain Eukaryota; kingdom Metazoa; phylum Chordata; class Actinopteri; order Siluriformes; family Plotosidae; genus Neosilurus; species Neosilurus hyrtlii. Next base: position 15,702 of record JAOUQZ010060764.1, read on the forward strand.
TAACAAATCAAGATCTCATCCATCAAGCCTGTCACACTCATCTGTCCACGTTTCCTCATACTCCATGTTCTTCATTCACAAGTTCCTTTAATGTTACTGAATGAAAACCCAAAGTCATTTTAAAGTCATTCTGAAAACAGTTAGAACTAGAAAATCAATGCAGATTTAACGGTAGATATTTCTGTTTGCTGACTAACGAAAAGCAAATACAGAGAACAACAGATTTATTATACTTTACCTCAAAAAATTGTCTAAATTATTGCAAACAAGAGCACTCAGAGAGCGCAAACCTTCTCCAAGCCATAAAAATTAATCACACAGTACCCCCTGCTGGTCATACTATACCACCACACTTCTAAAAAATTTAATTTGCCATGTTACATTTAAATTACTGCCAAATGCGCAATCTGAATCAGATCTGGATGAAACTTGGTCTGACATCAAATCTTCTGACCAAGAATATAAAGAACAAATTTCATTTAAATGTAATGTGTTTTGACAGAGATATTAATTATTTTTTAATTCCGGCCATTATAAAAGATAGGGATTCTTCAAAAATCTGATAATTATCTTGCGGAGAGGCACGGTAGTACAGTGGTTAGCACATTAACCTTACAGCAAGAGGGTCCTGGGTTCGATTCCTGGGCGGGGCCATTTCTGTGTGGAGTTTTCATGTTCTTCCCATGCTTGCATGGTTTTCCTCCAGGTACTCAGGTTTCCTCCCATATTTCAAAGACATTTAGACCTTGGGCTAACTGGCTGTTTCAAATTGACCCTAGGTGTGAGTGTGTGAATGGTTGCAGGTTGTTGATCTTGTGATGGTCTAGTGAGCTGTTCAGGGTGTACCCCAACTTCGCCCTGTGTCGGCTGATATAGGCTCCAACCTCCCTGTGGCCCTAGTAGGATTAAGCAGGAAATGATGGTTATCATTATCATTTTTGTGACATTTCAGTGCATGAATTCTTACCAAAACTTCACACTATGCCAAACCGCTTACTCTTGCTAGGGGGAACTGGTGCCTATACCAGCTGACATTGGGTAAAGGTGGGGTACACCCTGAACAGCTTGCCACACCATCACAAGGCAACACACACAACAGGGTGTTATGAAGCAGCCAGTTAGTCCAATGTGCATGTCTTTGGACTGTCGGAGGAAACTCAGGCAAGCACGGAGAGAACATGCAAACTCCACACAGAAACATTCTCGCTGAGCCCGAGACTCGAACCCAGGACTTTGCTGTTGTGAGACGGATGTGCTAACCACTACACCACACATTAAGTACAAGTTGGGGAATCTCGACCGCTTTTGATTTGGTGTCATAATTCAGTTCTCGTTATCATGTCGCTCTGAATAAAGCAGCCGTTTAGCTGCTCAGCACGACACCACTCAGGATGAAGGAGTATGTAGCTAACGCTGTTTAACAAGTGATGAATGGGAGTCATGACAATGTCTTTCAGATCACTGATACACGGCTGATGAGGGACACAACCATTAATGTTGGATGAAGCACATGCTATGATGAATTGAAGTGGATTACCAAATTGCTTTGTATGTTTAGTTATCCGTCATTAACTCCGAACGCCTAAAACTTAAGGAGGTTTCCCAGTTACGAGACAGCGGTGGGAGGTTTAATGTACTTTTAGACTAACATGGATTAAAATAACATGTAAAAATCACTTTGTGACATAGTTCTCCCTGTGCTTGTGCGGGTTTCCTCAGGTTTTTTCCAACAGTCCAACAACATGCACATTAGGATAACTGGCTGTATCAAATTGCCCCTAGGTGTGAGTGTAAATGGTTGTGTGTTTTGGCCCTGTGATGAACTGGCGAGCTGTCCACCCTTCCCGCAACCCTAGTAGGAATAAAGACCTCATGTTGCCAAACAAATGTGTTCTTAAAAAAAATGCCTGGCCACACATTACTATCTGATTTTTTTATCCAATGTCACCAGAGGGGTTTCTCGTGCGCACAAGAAAGTATAATCTACAGTATGTATAAAACGGAAATACTTGACTTAATTGAGCCTGTGTTTTAAACTTAGACTCGCCTATAGAGACATTGCAGCTTTGCTTGTCTGCCGTCACGGTTATGTTATCCATGAACGGCACTAAAAGCGGGTTTTGAAGTCTTGTGGTCCGTTTCGGCACAGAGAATACACCAGCCTTGATCAGTCACTTGATCACCTACTAACATAATGGTGATGGCAGACAAGCAAAGCTGCAATGTCTTTATAGGTGAGACCAAGTTTAAAATACAGCTTAAATAATTCACATATTTTCATTTAAATACTTGTACTATACTATATATACATATATATATATATATACAGTGCAGGGGTGGCTTAGTGTTTAAGGCGATGGATTACTGATCCCAAGGTCAGCAGTTCCCCACTATCACCACTGTTGGGCCATTGAGCAAGGCCCTTAACCCTCAATTGCTCAGTTGTATAAATAAATGATAATTGTAAGTCGCTCTGGATAAGAGCATGAAATGCTGAAAATGTAAATGTATATAAATAATATATATATATATATATATATATATTATATATTTTTATTTATTTATTTTTCCCCTTCTGTTTTCTCTTACAGGCTCTGTAGTATTTTAATCTTAGATTCGCTTATAAAGACATTGGAACTTTGCTTGTCTGCCAACATGTTATCAGGTGATCAGGTGACTGATCAAGGCTGGTGTATCCTCCGCACCGAAACAGACCACAAGACTTCAAAATACGCCTTTAGTGCCGTTTGGAGATAACATAACGGTGACTGCGGACAAGCAAAGGTGCAATGTCTTAATAGGTGAGTCCAAGGTTAAAATACTACAGAGCCCGTAAGGGAAAACAGATTATTTATATATATATAAACATTATATACATATATATATAAATTATATATATGTGCCATGTCATTTCCTTAACCACTTAATCCTAATTAGAGTTGCGGGGAGGCTGGCGCCCATCTATGTGTAATATGTGTAATAGTGGGGCTTGAACCCCCAACCTTGAGATCAGTAATCCAGCGCCTTACCACCAGGCCAGCACTGCCCATACATATATATATATATATATATATATATATATATATATATATATTTCTCTCCAATGAGGGAGAAGAATGCATAGCGATGTGAAGTGCATCCTGGATCATCATGGGTTTGAACCATTGTGTCTCAACAAAGAAGTGCTAGCCACAGCATACAGGGCTTAAAAGCAACAGTACCGATATTTAATTTCTTTTGTCAATGTACAAGTCGAGAGCATTTCTATCAATAGAATCCGAGAATTCATACAGGGATTTCAAGAGACCAAATGTTCAAGAAAAACTTCAACAAATTTCAATAACCCACAACACTGTACTAGTTTGATAGCATTTTAGCTGTGTTCAGCCTTGCTTCCAGGAAAACAACACGAGAATCTCCTCCCGGTGACGTCACTTCTGCCTTCTTCCCCAATTGCACCAAGATCAAAAGCAACCCGCAAAGTTAAAATAATCGACTATTTACGCTCGAGTTAAACTAGATTCACGACTTCAGCACATATGTTTTGACCGCATTTTGTGTCAATATTTTGTTGAATATGGTGACATGGGATCTTTGAGCAGTTCTGCAAATGAATGAAGGATTTTGAAAAAGCCTACAGACAAATCTATAGACTTTTTACATCTTAGCCAGTTATGGCTGGAGGGGTATTGTCGTTGGCTTGCAGGCAGGGCGGGCAGTGTGACAATAATTTTGTCCCGGCCATTGCTCGGCTCACGCACAGGCCAGCTTTCTGAAATTTTGCATAGGCACTCCCTATGACCTGAACATGTACATGGAGAAGCAAATTTGCATATGTGACCTTTGATCTTGGCACAGTGACCTTGAATATATATAATTTGTCCATTGCTCGCCTCATATGCTGGAGAGCTTTCTGAAATTTTGCGTAGGATGTGTAGGGTGGCTTTTGTCCTCTGTGCGCTTGAGGCATCCTGGCTGAGGGATATGACGTTTTATAGAATGGCTGTTTTTGTTTTATTATCTACGGCTCTCCAGCTAAGTGATATGGTTTTTGTGAGCAGCTTCACTCTACTTATGATCAGTGTGTAATGCCTTACATTGCACATGTGTAGTACAACATGTATGGAAGGGGCACGACCTCAAGTGGGTAGGTGGTGTTGAATTGGGCATTTCTGCAGTACTAAGGGAAGTTTGTATAGGTACTTCGCTCTGGTAAGTCCGTGCTGTGGTTGATTAAGGCGTGGTTTGACATGTTTAGTGCTCATTTAAGGTTAAGATAATTAATTTCCTTCAAGTATTAATTCCACACTCGTGTTTTCTCCTTAGTGGAGCATAGCTTTAATACCACTGGTATCATCAGCAGCCATTTTATTCATTTATTCATCCATCCATTTTCTGATCCGCTTAATCCTATTTAGGATCCTGGGGAAGGCTGGTGCCCATCTCAGCCGACTCTGGCGAGGGCAGAGTACACCCTGGACAGCTTGCCAGGCCATCACAAGGCAGAAACACGCTGACGGCTATGCAGCTACTCTTGATGAAAATCAGCAATGGTTCTTTTACCTTCCTCTCACCACAGACAGTGAGAGACATGGCCGGCATTTAATAACCCAGTT